>SSNP01000043.1:506425-519223 GCA_006937955.1 Pachypanchax playfairii
GTGTCCTGGCTTCAGCAGGGGGACACGTCTGGCACTGCAGGATTTGAGTCCCTGGCGGCGTAGTGTGTTACTGATGGTAGCCTTTGTTACTTTGGTCCCAGCTCTCTGCAGGTCATTCACTAGGTCCCTCCATGTGGTTCTGGGATTTTTGCTCACCGTTCTTGTGATCATTTTGACCCCACGGGGTGAGATCTTGCGTGGAGCCCCAGATCGAGGGAGATTATCAGTGGTCTTGTATGTCTTCCATTTTCTAATAATTGCTCCCACAGTTGATTTCTTCACACCAAGCTGCTTACATATTGCAGATTCAGTCTTCCCAGCCTGGTGAAGGTCTACAATTTTGTTTCTGGTGTCCTTTGACAGCTCTTTGGTCTTGGCCATAGTGGAGTTTGGAGCGTGACTGTTTGAGGTTGTGGACAGGTGTCTTTTATACTGATAACGAGTTCACACAGGTGCCATTAATACAGGTAACGAGTGGAGGACCGAGGAGCCTCTTAAAGAAGTTACAGGTCTGTGAAAGCCAGAAATCTTACTTGTTTGTAGGTGACCAAATACTTATTTTCCACCATAATTTGCAAATAAATTCTTTAAAAATCAGACAATGTGATTTTCTGGATTTTTTTTCCTCATTTTGTCTCTCATAGTTGAGGTATACCTATGATGAAAATTACAGGCCTCTCTGATCTGTTTAAGTGGGAGAACTTACACAATTGGTGGCTGACTAAATACTTTTTTGCCCCACTGTATATATATATATATATATATATAAACACATATATACATTTTTGAGTTAAAATATCATATTTTTTTCTCTTTTAACCCTGTAAGACCCAACTTATTAAAAAATAGCCAGAAAATTCTGATTTTTTGGAACTGGGATGTTTACGAAGCCTTAGAACAAAATTCACAAATGTTTTTGGCTGCATCATGTTATTTATAATAGCTTTTTTGTATCACATTTATTACATTAGCTGTTTTTACGGTTTCATTGTAATATAAAAAATTAGTTCATAATAATGCATTCATCCATATAATAATGATAATTTAACCTGAAAAAAAAGGCAAGTGGATCATTTACTGGGAGCAACCATGTTAGAAATGATCAAACCTATGTAGCAAATATGATACAAGGGGCATTATAGGGTTAACTTGACTTTGTCAATATTCTTTATATCTCTGAAACAAACAGTTTCTTGTTATGTTAAGTGAAAAATCGTTCCACCTCATTAGATTGAAGACTGTCTGAACGCATTTGTGTCTTTGTGCATTTGTATTAATGGATCTTCTGTTTGTCCTCTGAATTCATTTCACACATTTTCATTTGTGGTCTGAGAGCTTGTGGATGTGCAAACCATCAGATTAATAGAGATCATATGGGCAGGGCTGTGCAGTGTGGTTCATGTGCAACTAGAGAAAAAGAGAAGAGGTCAAACATTGTTATAACCAAACAGAAAACTTGTTTGTCTACATGTCAGGTTGAGTTTAATGGCCACCTGTTTCTACTATACTATGTCTCTTTCTCAAAATATGCATCTTGATTTTGTTCTCTACCGGCTCCATGTTTTCAGTTGTTTGACCTCAGAACCTCGAAGTAAACTTTGCACTGCCATCTAGTGGATGTATAACTAAGTAACCATAGCAACATACAGTAAAGCAGACACAGAGTAACATTTGAAATGAACATATTTATTTTTATATGTGAAATCTGTTTAAATGGGCCTTTGGAATTATGGCAGAATGTGAACAAACAGCAGGAACTGTTGCTGTGAAGAAAAGTACAACTTTTGGTCTCCAGCTGTTACTAGAATTTAAAAACAACCTTTACTGGTTTGCTGAAAGTTGTTCCTGTTATGGAGGACGAGCTGCCAGCAGCTAGCTGTCCAGGGGACGACACAGAAACAGGTGAGGACATCAGAGCTGTTAGGTGATACAGCTCAGTCCGAACCTGCACAGACTAGTTACATCACAGCTTCTTCTTGTCAGGTATCGATTCTCAGGAAAGAAAATGTATTATTTACAGCAACAAACACACAGCAGCACAAAACAATAGATGTTGTTTTTGTTCATGCTGAAACTCCAAAGTGAAACCTCTGACAGGATAATCCAGCTGTGTGATCTCGCCTCCCCCCCCATCCCTTGTGCAGAGAGGCAGAAACTCCTCTGCATGATCAGACTTTCCTGAGCACGTCTCTGAGCTCAACAGTTGTGGGTGGGAGTGTTCTTCAACACTACAGTACAGTACAGCAGTACCGTAGAGACCATCCAGCAGGCTACATCCATCTTAGATGTACCACAGCATCTGGCAGTCATTCATAATATCTCACCATAATGAAAAAAATGGCTTCAGTCAGACCTGCAAGCTGAGACCAATCCTGTAGTTTCCTCAGAAAATCAAGGCCTAAACTGATGAAAAATGAAACTACACGTCAAAGAAATTCTCATGTCTGTGTTTGCTGCTTTGTTGTTTCTTCCCTTTCTGGTTGCTTGGACACCAGCCCCAAGCAACTGTCCAGTGTTTCACTCACAATACCAACCCACCACTTTATTCTGAGAGTTTTTTAATCTTGTCTTTTTTTTTTTTGATGTCCAAGAATTAGAATCTCTCTGTATTTGTTTATGTCCTTCTAGGATTTTCATAAACTATTGCATGTTGGTGCGTTCGCATGTGTCGGAGCTAATGACAGCATCAACTCTGCATGTACCGAGATGCTTAGCAACGTTTACGGCAACATACGGACCGTGGGTGTAGGACAGAGAGGGTGCGAGAACCAGGGCCAGACTGGTCCCAGTGGGAGTGAGTGGAAGGTTTTGAATTCAGCCCAGATCTGGATTATTCTGATCTGATGAAGTACAGTATTCAGGAAACATTTTACATCATCTGCTTGGCTTCAGAATATTTTTTTAATTTAGTACGAAAACAAATACGTCTGCTTCAATGAAACAGTTCAGTATGTTCTTGTTTCCATTCCATAACAATCAAACTCATCTGTTTCTGGCAGCAACATTCATATTAAACTGACCCTAATAAGTTTATCCTGTTATTTACTTTACTTACTGACCATAGGACCTAAAGGATTATTAGGAACACCATACTAATAAGGTGTTTGACCCCCTTTCACCTTCAGAACTGCCTTAATTCTACGTGACATTGATTCAACAAGGTGCTGAAAGCATTCTTTAGAAATATTGGCCCATATTGATAGGATAGCATCTTGCAGTTGATGGAGATTTGTGAGATGCACATTCAGGGCACGAAGCTCCCGTTCCACCACATCCCAAAGGTGCCCTATCAGGTTGAGATCTGGTGACTGTGGGGGCCATTGTAGTACAGTGAACTCATTGTCATGTTCAAGAAACCAGTTTGAAATGATTGGAGCTTTATGACATGGTGCATTATCCTGCTGGAAGTAGCCATCAGAGGATGGGTACATGGTGGTCATGAAGGGATGGACATGGTCAGAAACAATGCTCAGGTAGCCCGTGGTATTTAAACAATGCCCAGTTGGCACTTAAGGGCCTAAAGTGTGCCAAGAAAACATCCCCCACACCATTACACCACCACCAGCAGCCTGCACAGTGGTAACAAGCCATGATGGATCCATGTTCTTATTCTGTTTACACCAAATTCTGACTCTACCATTTGAGTCTCAACAGAAATCGAGACTCATCAGACCAGGCAACATTTTTCCATCTTCAACTGTCCAATTTTGGTGACCTCGTGCAAATTGTAGCCTCTTTTTCCTATTTGTAGTGGAGATGAGTGGTAGTGACCAGGACCACACCCCTAAATGCATTCAAGCAACTGCCATGTGATTGGTTGATTAGATAATTGCATTAAGGAGTTTGGTAGACCGAGCAGTAAAGGACCGTCAGGCACAAGTTAAAAAACAGGGTTTTATTTAACCCACAAAATAAAGTGGATAAGTTTTACCAAAAAATAAGTTCTTGGGCCCATAAAAGAGGTCAAAATAACAGAACTCTAATCAAAAGACTTGGCAACACAACGTCATTAACTCAAACAAACTGACCTGACAACAGAAACACAGGGAACACTTAAATAGTGGCTAATCAGACCAAAAAAATCACAAAAGGGGTAAAACACGCAAAACCTAACTGAAACTAACATAATAAAACCAATATCATCCCTACTGATCCTACGCTATGGTGTGAGCCAATTTACAGGTCTCCATAGAAACTTGCTCCGCCCTTTCTCCACCTCTTGGTCCAGCCAAGGGATTGGAGCAGCCATCACCAAGGTAACTCAAGAAAAGAAAGAAAAGTTAAACTCACATACATAACAGTGTAAACTAAAATGTGCGCACCTATTTTAGAATACAGTGTTAAAATATGTAATTGTAAACCAAAGCAAAATTGTTTTTCTGAAAATTAAATCCTATATTTAAATAAATCAAAACATGTGTATTATGAAAACAGTTCTTTTGTTCTGTGGTGTGTAGATATTACCAGACTTGTGTGGCGCTAATGGCAGCCATCACAAGGAGAAATTTAACAGGTGTTCCTGATAATCCTTTAGGTGAGCGTATATATATATAATTTTTCCTGCATTTTAGGATGTGTTTAACTTTGTGCTGCAAGACAGATTCTCGCGAGATTTGGAGTTTTCCAAACTCACGAAACTCCATCTTGTACTGCTCCAACTGAACCGTCTTCCTCGGTAAAAAAATGTTCGGACCAATCATGTGTTAGCATTGTGCTTTGGGGCGGGTGTTCAGGTATGATTGGCAGTACGTGCCCAAGCAGGCAAAGTAAAACAAGCATGGCGGCGCTGGTGGATGTACACATAAAAGCAGCTACTGAATCTGTTTTAGGAGAACTAGAGATGATTACTTGGTTAATCGGCAGGGCAGGAGGGAGATTCCTGAAGTCCACAATCATCACTACAGAGTGAGAATCCAGCTTGCAATGCAAGGTTATTGCATGTGGGGGTCCCTGGGAACTCCAGTTTCCTCCTACATACTCAAACTATGCTTGATAGGCTAATTGGCAACTTTAAATTGGCCCTAACCCCTCCTTTCCACCGGACAGCGCGTTACTGGAGCAGCATGTCTCGCTCGCGTATGCTGCTGCTTGGCCCTTTCCACCGGGTGCGTATGAGGCGTGTAGCAGCAGGGAAGCAGCTGTCACCGAAAGAGCACGAAGTCACGCTAGATTAACAAAATCATGTGTGACTTTGTCAGTATACACAACAACAGAAAAAAACTACAACATGGCTCCAGAAGGCTTGTGTTTTATGTTCTGTCCATTTTGTAATCGCCAATACGTTTATGTTAAGGGAATATCCAAATTCACTAGGTGATAACTTCTCTCCGGGCCGCACAGGTTTTTAAGTAAAGCAACCGGAAAGCAGTACATTTTATTCTGAAAATCTCCGGAAGCTTCTCTTCGTTTCCGCATCTGATTTCCTGTCTTCCCCTTTCACTTTGAACTTGATGCGTTTCAGAAGCGTGAGGTGTAGAAAATAGGGCCGCCGCGTAAGGGCCGCGGCATGTTGCTCCTGAGACGCGGCCGACTCGCGCTGCTTACGGATCCGGTGGAAAGGGTTCTATTGACTACAGCTGTGCCTATCAGCTGACGTGCTGCTCCAGTAACGCGCTGCTTACACGTCCTGTGGAAAGGAGGGGTTAGTGTGAGTGAATTGTCCTAGAATGGACTGGTTACCCCACCTCTCATTCACTGATTCACTAGCTGCCCGTGACGCTGAGCAGGTGTAGAACATGGATAATGGATCAGGCTGCTAAAAGATAAGATTGTTTCAGATTTGAACTTCAAAAAATTAAACCCTGAAAGAAATGAAAGCATTATGTTTTTTCCAACTAAAAGATATATTGATAAAACATTGACATCTGACATCTTCAACATTGTGATACATTCAGTCAGTAACTCTTGATAAGAGGAAAGATGTGAGAGATTGTCTCATAGGTTCAGATTTAACTCCAAAATCCAGGTGTTTGGAGATCTGTTGGAAACGGTAGTTCTTTTTGTGCTGATTTATCAGTGTCATGCTTTTAAACGTCTCATACAGGTAAAAGAAAATCCATTAATGTCAAATCAGTCATGTATCTCATTACTTGTCTATGTGGCATTTCTATGGCAACATGTCAATAAAGCTCCAGAAAAGCAACTAATAAATTCAAAGCTTTTGTGTTGGGGGTCATTTTTTCTGATGAAAACATATTAAAACACTTTTTCTTGGTCTTCAAAACCGTTGCTCAACTACTTATAAAAACAAAGCGCTGAAGTCTTTTTTCCTCGAACAGGCTTTTATACAGTTTCTCATCTTTTGAAACGTTGTGTCACGATTCTTTTCTCTCTTTCCCTCTTCTTTCTTTTTCTACAACACCTTCTACCTCCCTCTCACCGCTCTTTGTCCCTGTGATGGAGCCTTTACATCTCATTAGCACTCAGACATCACATGTCACACTTTCACCCCCAGTAGCCAGGAGGGTTGGAGGATGACGTGCAGGTTTCCAGTCTTCAGTGAGACTTTATTCAGCTAACCTAAACAACGAACACGGTACAGAATCAGCTCTCATATCGGCTCATGTTGCACCTGTTCTTTTATATCACAAACTGTGAAGGTAATAAAACATTTGAATGCATGCTGAGTTTTTAAAAACACATTAAAAAAATGTGGTTCTATCTAGATGAAAATGTTAGTTTCAGTTTTACACCAGAGTGATTAATGTGCTTTTTTCATCAGAAAAAAACTCACAACTCAGTCTTCCAGTTACCGTAGAAACAGTAACAGTTTAATGACCTCTGCAGAAAACCATCCAGATGTTGTTATCATTCACTCTTCTTACGAGGATGAAAAGAAGAGATTTGAAGGAGGGAAGAGAGGGAGAAGAGAAAGGTAATAAGATGAAAGCTGTGAGGTTTGATGGAGCAGCTGCCAGCAGAGGGAGCTGTTCATCTCACAGGGGCAACTGTTGACTGGCTGTGCAGATGAAGAACATACTGCACCATATGTCAGGAGAGTCAAAATGTAATAAATAAATACATCATTGAATAATTAATTAAATGTGTCATTAAATAATTAAAAATGTCATTAATTTATGAAAATTTGAAATAAATATATAAATGTTTATTTTACACAAATAAATAATTCGCTATTTAATTAATTAATGGTGTATTTAATTATTTCATGGTGTATTTAACTAATTAATTGTGTATTTAATTATTTCACAGTCTCAGCTGCTCGCAATCAATTTATTTTATCTGTCAGTCTCACCCATCAAACTCAGTGGGCGGGACTAACACTGATCTAGTCTCTGATAATAGGTTGGTTGCACCCTACGTCACGTTGTTAAGACACCAGCGTTCAAAGTGCAGACGGAGGGCTGGAAGTGAAGTGACCTGTTCAAATAACCTGGGAAAATGCCTCTATTTTGTGCAGTTTATGGTTGTTCCAATCGAGGTAACAGAGAGAAGGATGCTCGTTTTTTTAGAGTTCCGAAAGTTGTCGTCCACAAAGGTGAAAAAATGCAGAAAACTGACAGAACAACGCCGGAAAAAGTGGATTTTAAATCTCCGCCTTCGGTCAGGAGGAGCAGAGTCCCCTAACGCCCACGTTTGCGACCGCCACTTCGCAATGATCCAGGTCTTCAGAGGGGTTTCATTTGATCTTTGCGAGTGATTCACCTTGAATGATGAATGACCGTTAAGCTAACGACGTTGTAAAGATGTGTTGCATGTTTGACGTTGTAGCCGTTAGTGCTAGCTACTAACATCTTTACACTGAAAATAAATAAATAAAACACTTACCCTTGCGAAGACCAAATGAAAATCGTCCCGGAGACGTTTTACTCCAAGATTGTGGACCCATCCACTCACAAAAAAGTTGTAGGACTCCAAACTTTTGTAGGCTTTCATTTGATGTTTTGTGTAGTATGACGTCTGCAGGACCAGATAATTAGTGATGTCAACTGCCTCGATTGTTGGCAAATCCTTCGGTTCAGACGAAAATTCACTCATCTTCCAACATATCCTGTGATCAGCTGCGTATATCTCCCTATTGCTCCCAGGTCTAAATCCGCACAATAGGCACTGACAGGTATAGAAACCTCCACTGACAAGCGCCGCATATTTACTTCCTGCCCTCCATCTGTACTGCGCATGTCATCCAGGTCACGTGCCTGAAACCCACCTATTGCTCTGGTCTGAAGCCTCGGCAGCTCCGGTAAAATGGAGGAACTACGTGAGGTTTCTGATGAGTTTATGGTGAAGAAAATGTAGAATTTGTCTTAAAAAAGCAGCAGCTGCTCAGAGTGAAGAAGTGGTTAGAAAACCAGAAGAGTTTTGTTAAGTTGTCTTAGTTTTTCGGTGTTAATCTGAGACCGACTTTGATCAAAGAAAAAATACGAATTTAGAAGAACCTGTGCAGAGTTTCGGTCAACATGGTACAAGGACCAGGATCAGTATCAGGACCAGGACGAGGCCTGAGACCAGGACCAGATGTTACTGAGTATGTGCTCTGACGTAATCTGACTTTTATTGATCACTGAATTATTGTTGTTGCTGCATTTCATCACTTCCTTTTATTACTGCCTGATCTAATCATATTCGTGTTGTTCAAGTCAAAGTTTTTCCTGTTTAATTGTTGTATTCCTCCACTGAAGTCCACCATTTTATCTATTTACATCCAAACATGAATCAATGCAGAGAGAGTTCTTAATGAGACGTCTGCAGCTGCACATGTTAAAAAAGATTTATGTATAAATTTTAAACAAAGCTGATAATTCTACATATTGTGTGATAAAATTAGTTACAAATCAAACCATCTCAGACACCCTGTGACATCATGTTCACATGAATTGTTACTAACATCTATTCAATACTTCTTTATTTAGGTGTCTGAAGACTGTGATTGACCGAGCGATCATCATCATCCAGACTGAATCAGTCCAGGGGTCCAGCTGATCCGGGTCAGACTCAGATGAAGAAGTTTCCTTCTGCCACATTCAGGAGAATCTTTAACTGATGCTGATGGACTCAGAGACTGTGGAAGGATTGTAAATAGTCCTGGAACATTTTGTGAAGATTTCAGTAATAACTACCTCCATCCAACCAGTTTTATAACGGCTTGTTCCTGCAGGATCCTGGTAGAGGCTGGTGTTTATCTCCTGCAGCAGGAACAACAATCTGTTTGTTTTATAAATATAAAGGTGGAACTTCAAGTTACACACTTATAGTTAAACTGTTTTATTCTCATTTTGAGGGTCAAAGTGACTTTGTGGCTCTTTATAAATGAAATGTATTATGAGTAATGAGAAAATGGCCGTATTAGTCAAAAAGGTTGCAAATCCCTGATGCAGAAGTCTGGTAGGTTCCTCCAGAAAACTCCCTGAGTTCAGCAAGGTGTCTGTAAGCAGAATATTTGGAACTTTGTCAGCTAAATAACAGGTGTGAGTGACTTCCAGCACCTTGCCTGATTTATTCAGCTCAAAATGTGAAACGCTGCCACCTAGAGACAGAGTTTAAGTAGCTTGATCAACTTACAGTAGCTAAACTCTGACATCGACTCACATGTCTGGCTGTACAGCACAACCAATCAGATTATATTTGGTATTTTTGCATATTTTAATACAACTATTCATTTTCTACCAAAAACCGTTAGTGGAGCGCCCTCTTGAGGTTAAAACATTACACTGCATTTGAATTTGAATCAGGCATTACTATTGGCTGGGACCTTATTTTCTCTATATCTGATGTCAGCGTTCTACAAGTTTAGTATAAAAGAGCTCGGTCTCGGCCACACCTCCGCTCAGTAGTGAGTGAGTTTGAACAGGAAGTGGATACGGCCGTTATCAGAGTTCATTTTAGTGTTTGTGACTGTGTGAAAACATGTTTTTAGCACATTACTGAAGGGTTTTCTCTTCCTGTTGATTTATACTTTGGACACCTCTCAGAAACATGTTTTTTCCATTGCGGACAATGATGTTCAGCGGCCATGCCAGCTGCACTGATGAAGCAACGAAATATTACATGAGCAAATCTAAATTTAGCTTTTGCTTTGATCAACAACAATATACCACGAAGAGACAGGACTCATTCTATGCTGCTGCTGGAGTACGAACCACGGGCTTGAAACAGTAACACAGCTGCATGCGGCTACACGTGTTGGCAGAGTCACACGATATTACTCAGGCTAATATGAATGTAGCTTTAACTGTGGCTAACAATAATGTACCACTAAGAGGAGAGCCTTATTCTAAAGCTGGATTCATACTAATGCAGCTCCAACGTGTCTGAGGCACGTACTGCCATGATACGACGTCGTATGGGCTCTCCAACTGCCTCAGATGGTCAGGTGGAGTCACGCTCTGTTTACTAACTTTCCGATGGTCGCGTTGGATGATGCACATCTGTGATTGGTCAGCCAAACAACCCAACATCATTTCCGGCACGATGTAGCTTCGCTTTTGTAAACAGCACAAGTGTTGACAGTCTTGAAGACAAATTTGTCGGCATTAAAAGAGGTCTGAAGGGCAGCAGTGGCGATACCAGTGGCTGTAAAGTCCCTGCTTTTTATTTTTTCCTCTCATGATTGGAACCACACAAAAACCACTGGGAGACCTCTAAGTAAGGAACGCGCCTCCTGCTGTCCTGGTGGAGAATTTATTTGCAACAGGGTCAGAGTAGGATGAACAGAAACTGGCTCCGTCAGTACGCCGCCGTGTGGGAGCACATTTGCCTTTGCGTAAGCATGAATCCAGCTTAAGCCGCTGCAGGGTGAACTATTCACTCGAAACAATATGGATCAGAGCTGATCGTCTCAACCACAGCGTCCTCCAATTTCGTCTGTCTGGCGGCCGCCGTATGTGTGGCAGTGCAACATGTCAATCACAGCCCAGACCGCCTCCCCTGCTGTAGGCAGGAACGTAATTTAGAGTGGGGTTGAGTGGGCCTTTAAATGTGCTCGGGCATGAACCTCCCAGGTGGGATTGCAGCAGGGCTGGTTCTGAGAGATGAGAGGAGAAGGTTAGTGCGATAGCTACCACTGGTGGAGTAAGCGGAAAGTGAGACAGTACCTTGAGATTCATGAGAAAATGTTGTTGGAGACTGGGTTGGGTGGAAGAAAGGATAAAGTATGCTTTTAAAATTTGTTGATTTAAAATTAGGAAATGCAGTCATGCTGTGGTTAGCGCTGTTGAAAGTTGCTGGTTGAATACTTTAGGCAAACTCCTCCATATCTGCATTCAAGTTTAACTCACACCTTGGTTTTCCACATCCAAAAGTGAGGCAAAACTGTCATGTTCTGTATGGATCATGTGATTTTTTGTTCATGTTTCTATCTCCTAATCATCCCTCATCACACTCACTTGCTGCTGCTGCAGTCTGTCTGTCCCAACACCTGTCTGCTTTCCTTTTAAAAGCTGTGGGAGCGCAGACACACATCCCCAGTTAGTTGATGAGAGCCTCGCATCAGTAGCCAGAACACCTGTTCTGTTGATTTGTTCTCCACAGAACTTTCAGTTACCAGTTATTGACCTGGTACGTCCGAACTTTAGACTGGTAGTGTATAGCCTAAACAGCTTTTTTGTGAATTTATGTTCTTGTCTTGTTCAGCATGTCGAATTCAGCATTTCTTAAAAAATAATGATATTTGATCTAGTCTTTTCTTGTTTTGCAGCTCTATAAGAAGATGTACCTCTGGCCATTCTATAACATACTGGATGTTAGTGCTCTCTACCAGTGTTGTGCATGAACGCGTTCAAAGACCGCGTTCAATGAACACGTTCATATTTACGGTGAACTGTGAACTGAACGAATCAGTTTTCATACCATGAACGTGAAAGACAGCGGAGCTCATTTTGGCAAGAATGAGTGGCACACTCAGTTCACTTTCACGCTCATTTGAAAAGTCACGTTTTACGACACTGTTTACGGCAACCACCATGACGGTCCAGCATGGCTAGTGCTGCTAGTTCCCGCGATCCAGACTCAGCTACAGGCAAGCCAGTTTTGCAGAGCACTTGGGAGAGTTTTATGTACAAACAGAGCAAAACTCAGACGGAAAAAACCTAACGTTTTCGTGCAAACTGTGCCCTCCGGGACTTAACAAGCAAGTACGTACGTCAGCCACATCGAGCTCAAATTTGAAACGCCACATAGAGTTAAAGCAATCCTCAAGTCCTGCATAATTTGGTTCATGCTGGTTAAATAAAGGTTTCATTAAACATACCTTGACTGCACCTTGTATTTTCCATTTTCTACATGTTATGATCACACGTTATTTCAGGGGTAAAATCTATTCTCTATCTGAACATTATTTTTCTCCTGGATGTAATAATTATCTCTAGTCTCTTGATTCTTTATTGGTTCAAGAATTTTGTTTAGTTTTGGAGTGGCAGTGATTTGTGATGGATAGTTAAGAGGAGGTTTTATTGAGCACTAACAAAATGTAACAAATGAACATGAACTAGTTCATTTTTAGATATGTGAACTGAACTTTGAGCTAGTTCTTTTTAACAACAACAACAACAAGACTTTATTTATAAAGCGCTTTTCAAACAAAGTTTATCAAAGTGCTTTACTGATTAAAAATGACCCCACAACCCCCCAACCCCCCCCTTTACTTAAAAAGTAAAACCCCCATCCCAACCCATCGACCATATACACACACACACACACTTAAAAGCTACAAAAACAGCGGGCTGAGCACAGATGAGCCAGGAAATGCCATCATAGGAGCCATCTGCATCGGTAGCAGCGGATCAGCAGCAGCTGCCAAGGCACCAACCCCGTGCGCCCAGAGTAGGGAGGGCTGGTACCCCC
>SSNP01000043.1:538186-551997 GCA_006937955.1 Pachypanchax playfairii
GAACTAGAATCTCCAAATACAGTTAAATGAGCTCTGGACACCTGGCAACAGGAAAATATTTATTAATTTTTACCTTCTTATTTGCGACCCTTGCAGCTTGACGCTCCACAACACGACGTGCGTCTTCAGATGAAAGCGTTTCCCACAAAGGTAAAAAGAAAGGATTAAAATCTGTATTAATGTAAAACGTAAAACCATATGAATGTTACATAAAAGCTTTAAAATTAAGCTCATTTACATGGAGACTGATATCCTGGAAATAACTTTGAAATTAACTGTTTTTGTGTTATCTTAAAAACCTAAGCCATAATTCTTATCACTTACCGGTGATTCTGCCATGTTACGGTACTTGAATGAACTGCGTAACGGTGTTTTACACTCTTTCGTCGTCTGAAGATTCCTGACCTTGGGGGCGTGGCTTAGGACTTCTACCCGACGGGAGGGGCGAGAGTTCCGTGACTTTGTATACATGTGATAACATTCTAAGCTAAGCAATTTGAAATCGGGTATAGCAGCTTTAATAGGTTGGTTGCACCCTACGTCACGTTGTTAAGACACCAGTGTTCGAAGTGCAGACGGAGGGCCGGAAGTGAAGTGACCTGTTCAAATAGCCAGGGAAAATGCCTCTATTTTGTGCAGTTTATGGTTGTTCCAATCGAGGTAACAGAGAGAAGGATGCTCGTTTTTTTAGAGTTCCGAAAGTTGTCGTCCACAAAGGTGAAAAATGCAGAAAACTGACAGAACAACGCCGGAAAAAGTGGATTTTAAATCTCTGCCTTCGGTCAGGAGGAGCAGAGTCCCCTAACGCCCTCCTCCTTCGCAATGATCCAGGTCTTCAGAGGGGTTTCATTTGATCTTTGCGAGTGATTCACCTTGAATGATGAATGACCGTTAAGCTAACGACGTTGTAAAGATGTGTTGCATGTTTGACGTTGTAGCCGTTAGTGCAAGCTACTAACATCTTTACACCAAAAATAAATAAATAAAACACTTACCCTTGCGAAGACCAAACGAAAATCGTCCCAGAGACGATTTACTCCAAGATTGTGGACCCATCCACTCACAAAAAAGTTGTAGGACTCCAAACTTTTGTAGGCTTTCATTTGATGTTTTGTGTAGTATGACGTCTGCAGGACCAGATAATTAGTGATGTCAACTGCCTCGATTGTTGGCAAATCCTTCGGTTCAGACGAAAATTCACTCATCTTCAAGAGGTATGGGTCCTGTCCAACATATTCTGTGATCAGCTGTGTATACCTCCCTTTTGCTCCCAGGCCTAAATCTGCACAATAGGCACTGACAGGTATAGAAACCTCCATTGACAAGTGCCGCATATTTACTTCCTGCCCTCCATCTGTACTGCACATGTCATCCAGGTCACGTGCCTGAAACCCACCTATGGAAGGGCCTCTTTAAGTTTACTGATTAGTGGGAAACTGGTACAAAATGTTCAAGATATCAAATTGCAACTGGACATCCAAGACCTTTTAAACAAAATTTCTAGTTCTGAAAATATTTTTGCTCAGATATTTTAGGAGGATAAAATTATTAGAGAATAGTTTTTTTTAGTTTATTTTTAGTACTTTTGTGTAAAAATAAATAGTCCATATTTAGTATGCAGTGAATGTTGCTTGCCATCTGCCAACAAATAGATTTATGGCTTATAGTATTATTGTCTGTGTTTTAGTAATAAGTTTTAAATCCTACTTTACTCACCATAAATTTCAAACGCTCCTTGAATGCATCACAGGTGTGTGCGATTAACGCTGCTGCGCACAGCCCAGCTTTTGACTCTAGTTGTGGGATAGGAGGTCTGAGCAGCTAGGATGTTTAATTTGTGATAAATATCGGCAACAACGGAATGTGAAGAGAAAAAAAGGGAGAGAGGGAGGGTGAGAGAAAGGGAGAAAAAAGCATGGCTCCCATCCTCCCAATGAGGAACCGGCTTCCTTCATTCACTTCAAAGTACCGGTTCTTAGAGCCGTTACGTTTGCGACACTACTAATCATGCTCAGCCCTGCTTATCACACTGACTCTGATAAATGAAGACTCCTACCTGTAGCTCAGTCATCAAATCACTCCATGGCAAAGAGCTCATGTATCTACCCCGGTTCATCTCGACCAAACCAAAACTTCCTCTGTCCTCCTCACTCCATCCTGCACTCCTCTTTTCTCCACACAGTCATGCCATCCTCTGAGGTATGTCGTCCAGCTGAACCCGCAGCTGAGAATTTGCACACTTCAACCACCTACCGCTCTGTCTTTAGCTGGATTAATGCTTACGCAAAGGTAAATGTACTCCCACACGGTGGTGTACTGACGTAGCCAGTTTCTGTTCATACTACCATGACCCTGTTGCAAAGAAATTCTCTGCCAGGACAGCAAGAGGCACGTTCAACGGTGAAGTTTAAAGATGTCTCCCGGTGCTTCATGTGTGGTTCCAACCACGAAAGAAACAAATTAAAAGCAGGGACTTCACGGCCATCGGCATCGCCACTGCTGCCCTTCAGACTTTTTTTAATACGGACAAATTTGCCCCTCATTTTCCTCCATCGCTTCGTGCACTCCCCAACCTCCAGCTCCAAGGTTCCAGTGATCTCCTTCCAGGAGTTGAAGCTGAGTTGAACATCCCTGTACTCTTTCAGAGAGGAGTTGTACAAATAACTTCCTTTTAAGTACTTCCTCACTTCTTCTGTGAGACGTTCCTCGATCTGCTCCATGTCTTCAAGACTGTCAACACTCGTGCTGTTTACAATTTTAAAGGGAAGTTACGTCGTTCCGGAAATGATGTTGGGTTGTTTGGCTGACCAATCACAGACGTGCGTCATCCGATGCAGCTGTTGGAAAGTTAGAAAATAGAGCGTGACTCCAACCGACCATCTGAGGCAGTTGGAGAACCCATACGACGTCGTAGCATGGCGGTGCGTGTCTCCCTGACACGTCGGAGCTGCGTTAGTATGAATCTAGCTTTAGCTTGTGAGCTGCTAATAAAGACTTCTTCCCACACGACCCTGCTCATCACATGTCGGGAAATCCCTGTATGACAAGCCAATAAGGTCAAAAAACACCACATATCCCCAGGGCTTCCAGCTGCTCTAGCTTCAGCTCCGCCCCCTCCACCAGCCTTGATATTAGTAACTATTCACCGTATTAGAGAACCCACAATGGTGCCCGCTGCTCAAATGCTTGTTTGAACAGATGAGTTTTTAACTGTGATTTAAAAATGTTTAACTCAGTGATGGATTGTAGACACGTTGGAAGTGAGTTCCACAGCTTGGGGCCAAGGACAGCAAATCTTCAAACTTTTTTGTATTTTGATGTGGGGACAACCAATGAGATGTGCTCAGAGGAGCGCTGAGTCCTGGCAGGTCGGTAGACTGTCAGAAGTTCAATGAGGCAGGCCGGGGCGAGACCATTTATGGCCTTGAACACAAACATCAGGATCTTAAAGTCCACTCTGAATCGCACCGGGAGCCACTGGAGTGAGCAGAGGACTGGACTGATGTGACAGTATTTCGAAATGTTTGAGAGAAGATGTGCAGTTGCATTTTGTGCCATCTGGAGCCTCTGGAGGAGAGACTGATTAAGTCCAGCATAGAGGGCGTTGCAATAATCCAGCCATGAGCTGATGAAGGCATGAACTGCCTTTTCAAGGTCAGCTCAGGATACAAATGGCTTGATCTTACTGAGGAGCCTTAGTTGGAAAAAGTTCACCCTAACAACTGAACTAACCTGCTTATCCATTTTCAGGCTGCTGTCAAAAATAACACCCAAATTTCTCACAGAGGGAGGTATTAAAGGGCCAAAACTTGGTGAACTGTGAGGTGAATCAGGGCTGAACGGGATTTATTCAGTCTTTCCTTTATTTAAATGAAGGAAATTCTGTGAGAGCCACTGCTGATGTTTTGAAGACAGTCATTGAGGGGATCCAGAGCAGAGTGGTTTCCCAGCATCACAGGCAGGTAGAGCTGAAGGTCGTCTTCATAGAAGTGAAACTGAACTTTGTGACTGGAGATTAGTTGACCAAGTGGCAGCATGTACAGTGAAAACAAAATAGGTCCAAGAATGGATCCTTGAGGTACACCAGATGGGAGAGGACCAGCCGAGGAGGAAAGGTCATTGAGCATTACAGAGAAAGTCCTGTTTGTGAGATATGAAGAAAACCAATTGAGCACCGCACCCTGCAGACCAACGCTGTGTTGAAGTCTGGAAACGAGGATGGCGTGATCAATGGTGTCAAATGCTGCAGTTAGGTCCAGTAACACCAGGGGTCAGAAGATGTCATTGTGGACTCTCAGTAAAGCAGATTCAGTGTTGTGCCTGTTTCTGAAACCTGACTGAAATTTATCAGCAATAGCATGCTGATGAAGATGAGCCTGAAGCTGGACGACAACAAGCTTTTCCATCAATTTGGCTAGAAAAGTTAGTGGGATATAGAACAAAAATTGGACAGATGGGAGGGGTCAAGATTAGGTTTTTTGATCAGTGGTCTGACAATCGCTTGTTTGAGAGCAATAGGAACAGTGCCTATTCTGAGACAGGTGTTAATAAAGGAGACAAGGCAGGGGCCTATGGTGTCAATAACAGCTTTCATGATCCTGGCCGGGATAGCGTCCAGAGGGCAGGTGGTGGCTTTTAACTTTTGAACCGCTGTTTTGAGGTTCTCAAATGTAACAGGCTCAATGTTCTCAAACATGTTAAGAACAGCAGGTGTGAACATGCCAGAACAAATACATTGTGCCTTTAGAGATTTCACTAAAAATTTGTACTTAACAGACATCAGTCCATCTGATTCAGAAATAGAGGATTTTTTAAAGATAAGATAAGAAATCTAGAAGAAGAAATTTAGCACTCTTTGTTACATTACCTAAATTAAATACACAACAGACCACAGATCTGGAGTTACCTCTATCAATAATGGAACTCCATAGTGCTCTAAAACTCATCCCAAAAGGGAAATCACCAGGGGTCTCAGTTATAATCGTTTCGTACACACAAAATGGGGCCTGAAAGTAGCGTACGCCACTTTCAAAGCTAAAGTTGGGATTTATAAAAAACTAACTTGACTTGAAAACGTGCACCTGTACGCCAACTCTGACCCGTGCGTACGGACATTTTGGAGACGAGGGGACTCAACGACGCAGTTGGTGAGGTGGTGAACTACAGTCAGACTGCATGTTACTCCTCTCACACACGTCATTTCACCTCATATCAAATATTAATTATAGATTCATGTTATTATAAACATTCAGAACAACAATAATATCTATATTACAGCTTGTAGTGAGCTGTAGTTCTCCTAAAAACTGTTTTAATACTAAGAGAAATACATAAAATGAATCTCCTCCTCAACAGGAAGTCTTCACTCAGGGAACAATTGGGTCTGAGGGTGTAATGCAGCGTTTGAGATGACAACAACAAGGTTCATTTAATGTTTTTAATGTATCATTTAAGACACCAACGGCTGTCATCATGTCGTAAAACACACTCTTTATTTCTTTTAATTCATTGGTCATGGAATTAATAGCGCTGATCGTGTCTCTCTGTGTCTGTATCACAGCTTCAGTCAGAACCCGACCACTGCTGGATGCGCTGCGGTCACCAGCAGCACTGGTGCTGGGGACAGTCTGACGTCCTCATCCTCACCTATGTGCAAATGCTGAAAAGACAAGACATATTAGTCTGTCTCCTTAAAACATGCTAACATTTGTTAACGTAGCCTCGTATTACAAAAGGTGTTTTACTGGGTTTATTTGTTGTTTCTGTCAGGTCGGTGTCGCCCTCCTTCTCTGACACAAGACCGTACACCGTCCTGTCAGCTGCACTGACAGTCTGCACTGCAGACGCTGCAACTCGTAGTTTTTACTTTTATTTGTGACACCGCTGCTGTTTCCACCAAATAAAATGTCTCTCCTAGCCTCCACTTCACCCACTAACACTTGAAGTTTATCTTCTTGTTTTCTTGTTTAGTTGCGATATTTCCCGTCTTCCTCATATGTATCAATATTCATGTCCTGCTTTGCATTGACCTTATATGGCCCGGTTTGGGCGTGTTCAGGGCGGGACATGAGCCAAATTCACGAACGCACACTTCCAGGAAGAGTGTGATTTATAAAAGAGAAATTGCTTATAACTGTGCGTACACATGGTTTTATAAGTCGGAAATCTTTTGGGCGTAAGCAAACTTTTAGTTTTGGTCGTACGTACACTTTTAGTAGGGTTTCTACGCAATGTTTTATAAATGAGACCCCTGCTCCTGATGGCTTCCCTGCAGAGTTTTATAAAGAATTTTGGCCAATAATTTCCCCAATATTCCATAGAATGGTTCAGGAAATTAAGGAAACTTCCACAATCCCTCAAAATATGAATTGTGCGATTATCAATGTCTTTCTTAAACCTGATAAAGACTAGACTTTACCTTCAAGTTACCATTCGATATCACTCACGAATGTAGATCTTGAAATAATTTGCAAAGCACTGGCACATTGAATGGAAAAATAACTCCTCATATAATCCACCCTGATCAGACTGGATTCATTAAAGGCAGATATGCAATTAATAATACACGTAGATTAACCAATTTAATAGATTACTGTAACATTGAAAATAAAGATGCTTTAATTATCCCACTTGATGCAGATAAGACTTTTGATTTGGACATTTTTATTTGCTACGCTACACCTTACCCTTTCTGTGCTGTCATTCCACATGATAAATATACATAAACACACCACGCATGCACACATACAAACACTCTTATGTGTATATTACAAATAAACATTGATATGTAAATGGGCACGATAGACACACTGGTACACAGGGACTGAAAACTACACACACTGATACATGCAGAGCCCCAACACATACACTACAACAAACACAAGCACACAGACACTTAACACATGTACATCCACATGAACACATGCACGCATACGCATGAACAAACAAATCTTTGTGTATAATTGAGTACTTTTGTATAAAAACCTTTAGAGTGATATATTTTTATGAGTATGAACAATATTGATAAATGTATTTGGTCTGTTTTGTTTTTGTGTTAGTCTTGGTCTGTCCAGCACACAGCACCTCTTCTGCCTTAATGTTGTCATTTGAGTGTCTTTGTCTCTCCGCCTTTCCACTGTCAGTCGCGCCATAGAAATAAAGCGCACCATACAACAGAAGGGGAAAGGATCAAACTTCGTTAGAAATATATTCACAGTTTTGGATTTTCTGGATCAATAACTTATCAGCTGATCATTGCTTTTACAAAACCGACACCACAGTGCATCACACTGAGGTAGGCTGCGAGCTACATATAATTATATTTCCTTCAAAACATGCTGTCCTCTGCGCCGGGAGACTTTCATCAGTCTCTATGCAGAACCTGCTGGTGCACGAAGGCTCAGGGACCGTCTACAAATTACAACACCGAAAAAATATAACAGAGGAATATTCAGTTGCTTCATCTAGGACAGGTGTAGTGTCAATAAAATTGTTAATGTTTTTCATACTAGATTTCTTGGATTAGAAATAGATGTTTTTATTTTTTTAACAGCCTTAAATAAGTCAATCTTTATTAAAATCGAATTTTAAGGTGTATGGTTGTAAAATAGCCATTATGAATATTAGTTTGTTCTATCAGCTACATAAATTGATTTGGATTAAGAGCTATTTTCAATCCAATGATTTTTTATTGTTAAATGCATGTTGTAGTGCCACACAAGACACAGTACACATAACTATCTTCCCTTAATCTTACTACAGCTCATATTTTGGGAAAATAGGCTTAAAATTTTATTTTAGGGTCTTTTTCATCATGTAATAACCTCATTGTAGCATCAGTCTCAGGTTTAGGTGAACGATGGTGGGACCTATTTTATTGAATCTACTACTAAACTGGTAAATGTGTAGGCTGCATATTTACCAGTTTAGTAGTAGATTGAATTTCATTTCGTGATTTGAGTATGTTATTACAGGCGAACAAAAATATTTATTTCATAGAGGAAAGAAACAGAAAAATGTGTGTGTGGATGCATGTGGAGCTTTTGTTTTTTTTATTTTACACTCTTACATCAACAGGCATACAACCGAACTATCTCTTGATGTTTTGCAATAATTGGATGGCGGTGGCCTGGGATGTCAACAAAATTCCAGGACTGAATTATCGTCTCAGTCCGTCCGTACACGATATCCTCGTAAAACACTGCAGTAGTATACGGCACAAACTGTGTCGTAACAGGTATGCATTTGGTTTGTTTAGTGTTTCTAGGGGCGCCACTAACTGACAGTAGATTTTTTCGAGTTGGGGTGGGCCCCGCGGATGCCTCTGGGTGTGCCCCTAAATTTTGGAAATTTCAGGTTAGGGGCTACAGTGTCCCTTAGAAAAAATGTTAGTCTGGAGCCCTGGATACTCAGACCCAGTAGATCCGACTTTCGTACTGGATGGGATTTTATCCATGTAATAAACTCCACCACATTCTCAATTCCATCACATCTATACTAGTAAGAACTTGTAATACTTGTAATAACTCTGAACAATGAGATCACTTCCCAGTCGCTTCAGAGACTCTGAATCTCCCTTCCACATTCACTGTCTGTCTTATCCTGACTGCCTAGCTCCTCCCCCGCTCCTCATGCCTTTATAACAGGATAAGAAAAGGCAGATCTCACCCAGAGAAGTGCACCACTGCCCCCTCCTGGATCATATGGCTAATTACAGCATGTAACAAGCTCATATTCAGCGAACAGCTGCCCCAGAATGCTTTGCGGGATTTAAGCCAATAAAAGCTGTAGAGACGTCAAGACGTCTATGGCACTGAGCGTTCGGATCCAGTTTGACGTCTATAGACGTCTACGGCACTGAGCGTTCGGATCCAGTTTGACGTCTATAGACATCTCTGGTACTGAATGAGTTAATGAGGCAATAATTGTTACTTTAGATCCAAATTAGCAACTTACGATACCTGATCCTAAAAGTGGTAAAGAGGATTTTGTAGCAAATTTAGATGTATAATTTACTTTAAAATCATTTTATCAACTTGTAGTGGTCTTGTACTTCTGGTTTCCAAAAGAAAAAGTTAGAATATTAATAAATCATAGACCTGGTGGGGCTTGAAATAAAGTAGCCAATAGATAACGAACCTGTTTCGTTATCGTAGGTTTGCTTTCTAGTGACCAGGACATTGTTGGAGCATGTATGAGGAAGAAATTGTGTAGTTTCATTTATTTGTTGTTAAACTTCCTTAGAGTCCCTTTTAAACTTACAGGTTGAGGCAGATATTCAGGCGTGCTCAATAGTCTGGAAATTACAGTTATTTAAACTTATCCCACATTTTTTTTGCCATTCTTTATGGTTCTTACTTTAAATCAACTTAATTGCAAAAAGGTTTGTGTCAAACAAAGCTCAAGAAAAAAGGAGAACTCTTATAAATGAACTTGGCCATTCTATTTTTCACTTTTGTTGTAATTACCTTGGTTTGTACCACCATAAAAGAACCTGGCCATGTGATTTTTCACTTTTGTTGTAATTACTTTGCTTAAACCATAAACGAAAAGGTTCTTGTGATTTCAATTTTTGTTTTGATTACCTTTTTTTTTTTTTTTTGAACGATTATAAACGATTGTAATAACATCATTACTGTAATGTTCTTCAGGTAATGTAATGTGACTGTACTGACAGTGATGGGTGGGGAGAGGTGAACATACAGAGCTGGTTTGTGTGTGTGCGTGTGCTGTTACGTTTTTGCTTATTGCCTTTATTTAGATCTATTTTTTATTATTTTTTTTTATTTATTATTATTATTATTTATGTATATATATTATTTTTTTCATATAATTTGCTATCTTGTATTTTGTTATGCTACTCTGCTCTTTATGTTGTTATGAATTTGAGGATCCCCTCGAAAACGAGATAACTTATCTCAAGGGATTATTCTTCGTAATAAAGAACTGTTAAAGAAAGAATTTGAATATCAACATTTTATTATCTAAACACAAATTTTGTGACATGTAAAAACCTCAAAATGCTCTGCTTTTACTGACATCCAGATATTAACATTGCTTTAGGATGTGACTCTATCCAAAGTGTCAGACAAGTGTCGAGTTCGTCAGGTGGCGTGTCTGGACTCGTGGCAGTGTGGACTCAGGACAATGACTGTGGTATCAGGACAGAAAGTGGAGCTTGACTGTTTGGAAGAGGTCATGACGGCAATGGGAAGGTTCTCTTGGAGGTAATAAGTCAAGAAAGTAGCATGTGACTAAGTTTGATGTGTAACATGACCCTCTTCCTATTGAAAAAACAAACGTTGGATCCAAGATGGCCGACTTCAAACTGGCCACCATGGTCACCACCCATCTTGAAAAGTTTGCCCTCTCACAAACAAACAGGACGTTAATATCACCAACCATTCCTATTTTATTAAGGTGTATCCATATAAATGGCCCACCCTGTATTTTTTTAGGGATGCTTGATAACAGATTTTTAGAACCGATACCAATAACAAAATAGCGGCTCTGTATGATGAATTTGTTGCCGAAATCACGAGTCTTCGGTTATAGAAAAAGCTGGTCATCAAACTCTATGAATTCAGTAATTTTCTCATTCATTTCTTCAGCCCTCAGATCATCTGTATCAAACACCTGATTCAAATCCTCTGCATTTCAACAAGTCCTCCAGAAGCTTGTTAAAAACTTGTTCATTTGAATCAGGTGTGTTGAAGCAGGGAAACATCTAAAACATGCAGGATAGGCCTGGAGTTTGACATGTGCTGAGCTGAAATAATGAGATAAAACATAAAATCATTCAGTCCATATAACCAATTTTCACCCCTTGCTAACTACACCATAAAAAGGGATAGCAAGTGCTAGCGTCATGCTAGCGTATGCTAGCTAACTCCAAAACTTAACAAACAAACATACCTGTTGGCCTTTCAGGTAAATGCTAAATTAAAGATGGAAAATGACGAAAATCTTCTCATCAGCTATCTTCTTGAAAACAATAGCATTTCAATGTTCTTCTTCTTCTGATCACCTGGGGTCTCATTTATTAAGGTTGCGTATGCACAAAACGGGGCCTGAACGCCACTTTCAAAGCAAAAGTTGGGATTTATAAAAAACAACTCTGAACTGTGCATACGGACATTTTGGAGACGAGGAGAATCAACAATGCAGTTGGTGAAGTGGTGAACTGCAGTCAGACTGCATATTACTCCTCTCACACACGTCATTTCACCTCATACCAAACATTAATTATAGATTCATGTTATTATAAACATTCAGAACAGCAATTATATCTATATTGCAGCTTGTAGTGAGCTCCTAAAAACATTTTTCAATACCTTAAACCTTAAAGATAAAAGGGCCAGGACTGTGTGCCAATTAATAAATAGAATCATCTGTTCCATATATCATTGATTGGCACGTTCATTGTGCCAAGGAAGGAAGCAAACAGTCTTATTGCTGCCAATATAAATACCCTGACGACTCTCAAGCGTATTATTTGACATGGGTGCACTGGCGTTACTGGAAGATTATGCAAATGGAAGGATTAGGAGAAAATGCATGTTCAGGAATCATGCAGACCTCTTTGCCCATGATGATGACTGGCTAGTAAGCAAATTCAGATTCCCTAGAGCTGTGCTCTTGGATCTCTGTGCTGAATTGGGCCCAGTTTTGGAGAGACCATCCAGGCAGAACCGTGCCATTCCGATCCAGCTGCAGGTGCTCACCACTCTGGGGTTTCTTGCAACTGGTTGTTACCAGTGGGAATTAGCTGACAGGTATGTGTCTGAGTGACTTGACTCTTACTATTCTGTCCAAAGTCCCTTTTTTGGAAATAATGCCTTCAAATATGTTATATCCATTTACTAGGTCTGTGATATCACAGCGCAATAATGCCTGCAGTCTTGGATGGGATCATTAAATGGGCAGGCGATACATCAAGTTTCCATATACTGTGGGGGAGGAGGCCGAAATTAAGATGCAATTTGCAGCAATGTCCGGTTTCCCAAACTTAATTGGTGAAATTGACTGCACCCATATTGCTACGTATAAAGGCCCCATCTGAGGATGAATTTGTTTTTGTCAATCGGAAACATATTCACAGTATTAATGTGCAAATCATATGTGATTCACACACAATGATCACTAATGTGGTGACACGATGGCCTGGGTCAACACATGACTCCTTTATCTTGACACACAGCAGTGTAGGTAACGCCGGGCTCACACTGCATCCAGATCCGGTCCGGTGCGGATCCCGCAGGTATTTCGTTAGATTAAAATCCCTTTTGAAGTGCCGACAAAACGATAACCCACGTGAACTTCTGTTCTCGCGGGTGACGTTTACGCACCCAGCACCGGAGCTGGCCACATCCCCTATCCGGAGCAGATGTAAGTGGTAGCTTGCGGAAAAACCGCACCGAAGCCGTTCCGTAGGCAGTGTGAGCCCGGCGTAACAGACTGCTGGCAGGCGCTGTGCGTGATGGCTGGCTGCTCGATTAGTCCTCAGTCATTAGAAATGCTGGTTGTTGAAACCTGAATTAAAAGTGATAGTGGCTACCCTCTCAGGAGCTGGCTTCTGACCCCGTTCCCAGACCCACAGACAGCAGTGGAAATGCTCTACATCTCCTGTCACACACGTGCGCGCTCCGTCGTGGAATGTGCCATTGACCTGTTAAAATGTACTTTAAGATGCACCTACCTTTGTAGGGTGGTCATTATATCACCCTACAAAGGTGTGCAAGATCGTGAGGGCATGTGGAGTACTTCATAACATGGCACTGAGGATTGGCAGTCCCCTCCCTCCTCGCCTATCCCCTCCCCAGCATGAGGACCACCTCCTCATTGACATGAAGCCTTCACTTGGGGAGCATGGGTCCGCGAGGATGTAATGCAGCATTTGAGATGACAACAACAACAAGGCATTTAAAGAGTCCCTTCCATTAAAAACGGTTTTTCTGAGGTTTCTGTTGAATATTGTAGCTCCACAGGTGTTCTTACCTTAATAGTGGGTGTGAAAACAGGTCAATAACTTCTCTTTCAGTTTTAATCTCTCAAACTACGCAGGTGGTGATAAAACCCGAGTTCGAACGGCCTGTATGTGTTTCATCACAACTCCTTTGTTAGTATTCGTCAGCTCCCGCAGTTGAAACCAGGCCTAGCATGCTGCTAGCTAAAAGCTGTTAGCATAAGAAGTAGCAAACAGGAAGCGAGAATGTCTGGTGCTGCCATGTGCAGCGGGGCAGGAAACAGTATATCTTGCTCTCATAGGCTAGTTTGTTAACCAGTCAGAGTCCAGCAAATTTGAATAATGAATATGAACGAGCTGCTGCTCGAGGCCTGACGGAAGGAGCCAGAACCACCGGAATTTTGACGCAGACAGATTGAAAGGTCTGTTAATCAGTGTTTCCCAACGATTTTTAGATATAAAATGTTTCATATTACTGGTTAATACCTAAGAAATAACCACAAAGTCCTGAAATTTGTATGAAATGGACTCTTTAATGTTTTTTAATGTATCATTTAAGGCACCAATGGCTGTCACCATGTCGCACAACACACTGTTATTTCTTTTAATTCATTGATTACGGAATTAATAACGCTGATGGAGTCTTTCTGTGTCGGCATCACAGCTTCAGTCAGAGCCCGACCACTGCTGGATGCGCCACGGGCACCGGCAGCAGTCTGACGCTGGGCAACCTCATCTTCCGCAGCCTCCTCATCCTCGCCATCTACCGACTGTGGAAGTGTTGAAAAGACACAGCATATTAGTCTGTCTCCTTAAAACATGCTAAAATTCAGTCCACAGCTAGAAC
>SSNP01000043.1:553266-622285 GCA_006937955.1 Pachypanchax playfairii
CTAGAACCCTCTACAGGAGATCCTTCCCGTCCGCAGCTAGAACCGTCTACAGGAGATCCTTCCAGACAACATCTAGAACCCTCTACAGGAGATCCTTCCAATCCACAGCCAGAACCCTCCACAGGAGATCCTTCCATTCCACAGCTAGAACCCTCTACAGGAGATCCGTCCCGTCCACAGCTAGAACCCTCTACAGGAGATCCTTCCCGTCCGCATCTAGAACCCTCTACAGGAGATCCTTCCCGTCCACAGCTAGAACCCTCTAAAGGAGAACCTTCCTGTCCACAGCTAGAACCCTCTACAGGAGATCCTTCCCTTCCACAGCTAGAACCCTCTACAGGAGATCCTTCCCGTCCGCATCTAGAACCCTCTACAGGAGATCCTTCCCGTCCACAGCTAGAACCCTCTACAGGAGATCCTTCCCGTCCGCAGCTAGAACCCTCTACAGGAGATCCTTCCCGTCTACAGCTAGAACCCTCTACAGGAGATCCTTCCCATCCACATCTAGAACCCTCCACAGGAGATCCTTCCTGTCCACATCTAGAACCCTCTACAGGAGATCCTACATGTCCACAGCTAGAACCCTCTACAGGAGATCCTTCCTGTCCACAGCTAGAACCCTCTACAGGAGATCCTTCCCTTCCACAGCTAGAACCCTCTACAGGAGATCCTTCCCTTCCACAGCTAGAACCCTCTACAGGAGATCCTTCCCGTCTACAGCTAGAACCCTCTACAGGAGATCCTTCCCGTCCACAGCTAGAACCCTCTACAGGAGATCCTTCCCGTCCACATCCAGAACCCTCTACAGGAGATCCTTCCTGTCTACAGCTAGAACCCTCTAAAGGAGATCCTTCCCGTCCGCAGCTAGAACCCTCTACAGGAGATCCTTCCCGTCCGCAGCTAGAACCCTCTACAGGAGATCCTTCCCGTCCACAGCTAGAACCCTCTACAGGAGATCCTTCCTGTCCACAGCTAGAACCCTCTACAGGAGATCCTTCCTGTCCACAGCTAGAACCCTCTACAGGAGATCCTTCCCTTCCACAGCTAGAACCCTCTACAGGAGATCCTTCCCGTCCACAGCTAGAACCCTCTACAGGAGATCCTTCCCTTCCACAGCTAGAACCCTGAACAAACACTGACCTACTCCAACATCTCATTTTCCTCCAGGGTTCATGAAACCTGACTGGATGGGATTTCTCATAATGTATTAATGACATATAACCCTTAACACTGAAAAGTTACAGTTCTGACACTAGAAATGTGAAGTTAAAAAAAAACGCCTTGAAAATCTTTCTGCTGCCAAAGTTAAATTGCAATGGTCTGACATATAATTACACAGCCAACATCAAACTGCTCCCCACTGGGTGAATGTAGCTGGTCACCATGGAAACAAGCTCCTCCAGCTGTATGCGCAAACACACACACACACCTCTTGCTGCTGCTGCCTATTGCACATGCAGGTCTGAACCAGTTGAAGAGAAGTGGTGAAGTTTATGGGTAAACTGGGTCAGACCACAGAACTGATCCAATTTACGGCTGATTTTTTGTCAGAACAACATTAATTTGAGATTAGATTAGATTAGATTACATTAGATAGAACTTTATCAATTTGTCAATAAGGTCGTTGTAGCATTGGGCTCAGATTTGTTTATGCTTTCTGACAGAGTATTATTATTTTGTTTCTCTGCTCAGAGTTTCCTGGCGCTACGCTCGAGGAATAATAAGCTCTGATGACACTCTCTTTGATCGCCTGGAGTCCCCTGATCTAGACCGAGTGGTTCTGGAATCTGTTCAAGAGGAGGATGCAGGTATGTGTTCTTACAGGCCCATGGTCACATAAGTCAATAGTGTCGAACCTAAAAGTAAATCTGCTGTAAGTCAAGTTGGTTTGAGGCAAAACAGCTGTTAGCTTTGTTTATTTGTGTGATGGCTGTGGCTCAGTGAGTAAAACAGAAGGTTTTTGGATCGATCCCGGCTTCCACTGCCACATGTTGAAGTGTCCCTGGGCAAGACACTGAACCCAGTGCAGCACCCCCCACACTGTCAATGTAAAACTTATGGTGCGTTCACACCGCCCAGCGAGTCCAGGCAGCTAGATTACATGTAAAGTCTGTGGTACAAAGCAGCAGGTGGGAGTCAAGCTGCGCCGAGCTGCCACCACGCAGCTGCTGCTCGGACGGTCCATCAAGTCATCGAGGCAGCTGCTGCTTGATGTTGGGAAACTGAACTTTGGGGCAGCAACCAATCAGTGACTCTTTTCACTGATCACGTCATCAACGGCTAGATCTGACAGTCATCCCAATTCATTTCAAAATGGAGGAGAAACTGATTGTCGCTGTTTGTAACCACAGTGAACTGTGTGACACGTCTTTGTATTTTAATAAGGACAGGAAAAGATCTGACCTTATTTGGAGGAAGATATCAGAGGATATTGGAGTTCCGGGTAAACAGTTTCATATTTTAGGGTGTATCCGCAACCTCCGCAAATTTGCCCGACTATGACGTTGTATATCTTTATTTATTAAATAAATCCAAGCCACTCTCCACATGATCCATCATGTTGAAAATAACTATAGCAACAGAGAAATCCCCCGCCCGTGATGTACTGACGTGACGCGCGGACGCGGCGACGAGGACTGTGCAAAGTGTGCAAGCAGCTGTGTTTTTATTTAAGCAGCAACTTTCTTCCGTTTGAGCGCTTTGCTGCTTGGACGCGCTGGGCGGTGTGAACGCACCATTATAGTGTAAAAGCTGTTTGGGTGGTCAATAAGACGAGGAAACTCTATAAAAATAAAAGAAATTTATGTTAACAAGGAGCCTGTTTATGGTTTTATTTGCTGTGCTACTATAAACATATATAAATATATAAACTGGAGAGATCTTTACCTAGTTGTAGTTCTGACCAGTTTTTTTCATTTTGGTTGAACAATGATTGTTCTTATTTTGAACCTGTGTAAACATTCTAAGATAGAAAAGTTTGAGAAAGTAAAACTATTAAAATAAACACAAAGTTCATCATACTCTAGAAAACAACAGAAGTAGTGATGCTTGAATGTCATGATAATAACAATAGATTGATGTGCCTGCTGCTTAAATCACAACTCCAAAGCTTTAATAAACTAAATGACCAGATACCTTTCAGGTACATATCGATGTGACGTGCAGGACACCAACTTCCACAGAGTAAAGAGGGTTTACTGGGGGATTCGAGTTTTACCCACTGGAGTCCTTAACCTGGACTATGAAAGTTCTCTGGCCCAGTGGGAACTGACTGAAAGCCAGCAGAACCAGGATGTTCCACACCTGACTACAGGGAAAAGTCTTCTTTATGCAGTAAGTTTTGGTCTGCTGGTCAAACGGACTCCTACAGAACAATGACCTTCAGCTTACAGACTATATCCTATTTACCTTCATGTAGCTATGTATATATGTTCAAACCTTAAGGAAACCAGTTTTCTGACTCTTCGTCATCAAAGATGTAAACAAGCATTTCTCTATATATGTTCAGACTGCAGGTCCAAATGCTCAATTTCGATTTTTTTTGTGAGATCCGATCTTTTTTCATGGTCGTTCATATTGCCAGTGAAATGCGACCTTAATGTGACTTGCTGTTTGAACAGAATGTGTCTTAAATGTGTGACGCATGCGCAGTAGAAGGTGTATTTAGCTCAGAGACTTTTTCTTTTTCTTTGGCCAGATTTGCTTAAACCAGCACTCTGCCATTTCTTTGGAAATGTTTTCAGGAGGGGCTAACACTCACACAACCCGATACGCAGATCGGGGGGCAACATGGGGTTCAGTGTCTTGCCCAAGGACACTTCGACACTTCTACTGAAGTGTCCTGGGAGGGATCTCCTGTAGAGGGTTCTAGCTGTGGACGGGAAGGATCTCCTGTAGAGGGTTCTAGCTGTGGACGGGAAGGATCTCCTGTAGAGGGTTCTAGCTGTGGACGGGAAGGATCTCCTGTAGAGGGTTCTAGCTGCGGACGGGAAGGATCTCCTGTAGAGGGTTCTAGCTGCGGACGGGAAGGATCTCCTGTAGAGGGTTCTAGCTGCGGACGGGAAGGATCTCCTGTAGAGGGTTCTAGCTATAGACAGGAAGGATCTCTTGTAGAGGGTTCTAGCTGTGGACGGGAAGGATCTCCTGTAGAGGGTTCTAGCTGTAGACAGGAAGGATCTCCTGTAGAGGGTTCTAGATGTAGACGGGAAGGATCTCCTGTAGAGGGTTCTAGCTGTGGACAGGAAGGATCTCCTGTAGANAAGTTTTGGTCTGCTGGTCAAACGGACTCCTACAGAACAATGACCTTCAGCTTACAGACTATATCCTATTTACCTTCATGTAGCTATGTATATATGTTCAAACCTTAAGGAAACCAGTTTTCTGACTCTTCGTCATCAAAGATGTAAACAAGCATTTCTCTATATATGTTCAGACTGCAGGTCCAAATGCTCAATTTCGATTTTTTTTGTGAGTTCCGATCTTTTTGCATGGTCGTTCATATTGCCAGTGAAATGCGACCTTAATGTGACTTGCTGTTTGAACAGAATGTGTCTTAAATGTGTGACGCATGCGCAGTAGAAGGTGTATTTAGCTCAGAGACTTTTTCTTTTTCTTTGGCCAGATTTGCTTAAACCAGCACTCTGCCATTTCTTTGGAAATGTTTTCAGGAGGGGCTAACACTCACACAACCCGATACGCAGATCGGGGGGCAACATGGCAACACATGTTCAGTGTCTTGCCCAAGGACACTTCGACATGTGGGGGTGGAAGCCGGGATCGATCCACCAACCTTCAAGTTGGAGGACAAACGCTCTAACCACTGAACCACAGTCGCCCCTGAAGTCACATGCCAGAAGATCAGATATGTATCGGATTTAGAACCACATACTGAAGTGTCCTGGGAGGGATCTCCTGTAGAGGGTTCTAGCTGTAGACGGGAAGGATCTACTGTAGAGGGTTCTAGCTGTGGACGGGAAGGATCTCCTGTAGAGGGTTGTAGCTGTGGACGGGAAGGATCTACTGTAGAGGGTTCTAGCTGTGGACGGGAAGGATCTCCTGTAGAGGGTTGTAGCTGCGGAAGGGAAGGATCTTCTGTAGTGTTTTTTTTTATTGATCTCAGCGAGGGTGAACACTTTTTTGTCCACCCCCCCCCACCCCCTTTGTTCCTTGCTTTTTGTGTGTCTCTGAGTCTCCCCTCCGTGCATTTCTTGAACATGAAATTATGGATCTGGTATCATGGTCTCGTGGCTCGTGAAGGGGGAGCCATCATGCTCGGATTGGACCCACGCTCTGTCGGTGGAGGACATTGGACAGCTATATTTGGATTACTGATCGTGGAATACCTGCCAATTCGAGCTACCAGTCAACTGACATATCGACAAATTTGGAAAAAAATGGAACGTATGTGCCTTATCTGACAGCACTCAGACTAAATGTTCGGGGGTCTGGATCACATACTGATGTGGTTAGGATCTCACTGGAAGGATGGATGTCATCTTGGAGCAGCTGCAGGTTTGGTTCAGTTTGGAGGAGTGATTGATTGGCTGTTTTCATGTAATCTCTCTTATCTTACTTTAGCTGGCCCTGAAGGCATACACTCCAACCTCCCCTAAGGAAAATGCAGATGGGATACTTGGCTCCCCTCCCCTGCCCACTCTAGACACCTGAAACTGGGGCGAACTGACTCTCAAGGACAGTGATTTCCTGGCATAAATATCTGGGAGCGTTGCTCAGCGACAGTGTTTACATTCCTCTCACACACACAGCCACATCCTACATTGCACTCACACCTCTTAGGGTGCATTCATACCAGCCCTGTTTAGTCCGCTTGAATCCAACTCTAGTTCGTTTGCACAGAAAGTCTGGTTCGTTTGGGGAGGTGTAAACGGACAACCGAACTCTGATTTGGACCAAACAGTCGAACTCTAGTCTGCCTAAAAATGTAGGTCTCAGTTCGATTGAAATGAACTCTCATACCAATTGATTGCATGTGTGAACGTAACCGCATTGGGACCACACCAAAAGCAGGAAATGGACTATATTGTGTAGCCGTCTCAGCCGCCTCGTGTAGTCCTCTACCTCGTTATCTGCTAATCCGAAGCTCATTGCTGCAGAATATTGATCTGGTACATTCACCAAACATAAAAGATCCCAAAACCACCAGAATCTGCTGCTAGTCCATGTTTTTTTATGTTTCACTCTCCTGCGGCAGCAACAGGAAGTGCAGTAACAAGTAGTGCAGAAACTCTACAGCGCCACCACAGGCGGGGGTGTAGCATGCTCCAAAGGTTATTTGGTTTGTTTCATAGAGTTCAGTGTGAATCCAAACCGCACCAACTAAAAACAGCAACAATGTTGCATTTTGGTCCCCAATTGAACCGAGTCCACCGGACTATCAGGTGTGAATACAGCCTTTATGTCCTCACTGTGTTACGTTGTATCTGTTCACCCCCCTGCTAAGGAGTTTTTTTGTGCTCCTATCCAGCATCCCCCTGAGGGCACTGGGTGTGAGGAATCTTTTTTTCTCCTTCCAACCTAATGGTGTATCATTCATCTGTTTTTTTTTTCTACACATGGGTTGATGCGTGCTTATATGTTTTTATAAATGTATATATTTTGTAGATTTGGTCAGAGTGGTGTTTCCATTTGAGTGTGTTACTAACGTGTGTGCCTAAAAATTTAAATGACTTGGTGATGGTGATGGGCTGGGTGGAGATGGAAATGGGTGTTGTGTAGGTGGGTGAACATGAGAAATCAACAATGAGTTCCTGTGTTTTTGATGTATTAAGTTGCAGGTTGTTGTTATTGCACCAAGTGACTGCTTGGGCAACCTGCTTACGATAATGGTGTTTGTTATTGTCAGTGATGAGTCCAATTATAGTGGTGTCATCTGCATATTTGAGGATGTGAATTGAACTGTGGGTGGATATAAGGGTGTATAGATGGAAAAAAGCCAAGGGGAGAGGACACAACTTTGAGGGGCACCTGTACTTAGGGTCAGGGGTTGGGACAGGAGAAATCGATGAATAGTATCCGGGCGTAGGTATGGGGGAGTTCCAGGTGTTGCATGATATAATGAATAGCCAGGTTTATTGCATCATCAACAGATCTATTTGTCCGGTAAGCAAACTGGTATTTGTCCATGAAGAAGGAGGTGAGTTCTTTCAGGTGAGTAAGTCTAATATGTTCAAATGACTTCATTATAATGGAAGTGAGGGCTTTTGGTCTGTAGTCATTAAGGCCAGATGTTTTATCTGATTTGGGTACTGAAATGATAACAGAGTTCTTAAAACAGTAGGGAACAATACACTGAGGGAACTATTGAAGATGAAAGTGAAGATAGGGGCTAACTGGGCTGCACAGTGCTTCAAAACAGGTGGGCTAACACCATCAGGCCCTCTGCTTTACTTGTTTTATTTTTCCTAAAAGAAGATCTGACCTCTTCCTCAATAAGAAATTGGGGACACGGTGGGGGAGTTGGAGGGGTAAAAGGGGGAATAGGCTGCTGTTTGAACCTATCATAAAAGTTGTTTAGTGCATCTGGTAGGTTTCTGTCAATATCTGGTTAGGGAGATGGGCTTATTTTGTAACGGCCCACTTGTCCGTAATGAATAGTTCATGTTTTGGGGTTAATATTATTTATATATAAGTCCTGCTGTTATTTGTGGTAAACATCCATTGTGTTAAATGTAAACCTGCCTGCTATTATTTTCATTATATATTGTGTATTTTTTTTAACTCACTTGTTTTAATTTGAGCATGGACTGCGCGTCCGATGACGTATACCAGCGGTCTTATATCTTGTGGTGAGCGGTGGGCCTGCTCGGTCAAAGATGGCGTTCAGCTGCGAGAGGAAACCCCGGAGTGGATTTTTGGTTTGTTATATTATTTTGAGACTCGTTTACTGGAATGGATTGCCTGAAAGCAAGACCAGGACCGGACTTATGAAACTGTGGGACTATTGTATATAACCTCTTGGGGTGACAATTACTTTAGGGTTTTTGCATCCTTTGTGAGGTTATGGCAGTAAAAAAGGACATTTTCTGTTTTGTCTTATTACCTTATATGTCATGGGAGAGACCTGACTGGCACCTGAACTCTGTTCAAACCGTGAAACCATCACAGTTTTATAATTAGTCATACTTTTTAATTTTCGCCAGATTGATTTAGTGTCATTTGATTGTATTTCTTGTTCAAGTCTTTGTCCATATTTGTGTAGCTCAGTTAAAAACAAATGGGCATGCAAGTTAGTTTGTATGCATATATGTAGAAAAAAAAAGAAATTGTTAAGTTATTCAGTGTATAATTCATGTGAAAGTATGTTCATTTTAAAAGGTTAAAAGAGGATTGAACAACATGTAAAAGCCTTCTAAAATAATATGGTAATTCAGTTTGTGTGTAAAAGACTGTTAGCTAAATGGTCGGAAGAAGATTATAAGTCATGCAGTGAGACAACAGAAGCAATTTCCAAATGGAGTTAAAGAGACTTCTTGGGTGCTATTTCAAGGGGCTAATCCACTCGAAGCTAACGCTAACTAGCTGTGAATCCGATCTCAGCCTGAGATCAGAAGTTTAGCTAGCTAAGTTAGACGGTAACTTGGAGCTTCCTGTACTTCTCATGTTTTTGTCCTCTTCCTCGGTGTTAGGTTTTGATGGAGGTTGTAATGTAGGACCCAGGTGCAGTGAGTGTGGGGGGAAAACACAACTGAATGGGTTTAAAGAGCAACAGAAGGTTTTAATAAAATAGAAAGTAACATGCCGACGTGGCAGCAAATAAACTTACAAGAGGGGAAGAGGCGGTGAATCCAAACAGGTAATCCAAAACAAAGCGAGACAAAAGGAGAAGCCGAGACTAAGATAAACTGAAAACTGAGACAGAGACTGAGACACACGATATTAAGAGCTAAGACTGGGGAACTATGAATGGAAACAGGGACTACAACTAAGAATGACTAAGAACAAACCAACGCCGACTAACACATACATGAGACTTAAATACCCAAACCTAACTGATTACAAAACTCAAAACATCTGAGGAAACAAGAAACACCTGAACGGAAAAACACTAGACTGAACTGACAAGATACTGAATGACACATGAGGAGAACAGGAAGTAGAGACATAACCAAAATAAAAGCAAAACAGGAAACTAGTTCATGAGAAAATAAAAGCTGAACCTAGAGGCTGGGGATAAATCAAAACACTAGATACACATAGAAACATGAGGAACAAGGTGAAAACACAACTTCACAAAAACTCACTCATAATAAATAAACAAACCAAAAACCCCAGAACCTGACAGACTGGTGGTGGGGTGACGTGTGGCTGCGTGCATGTTAAACCCTGAAACTGTTGGGACACTGTAGTGGGTTTGACTCTTACTATGTAGTGTGAGAGATAATTTTGTTGATTGTAATCCTTAAAGAGGGAGATTATTTTTAGTTTGGTGTAACATTATTGTTTTATTTGAGTTTGTGATTCGCCTTGTAACTATTTCGCTCAGTTAAAGGGACTTAAGGCAAGATTTGTGAAAAACTACACATGCATTTCCAGTTTATTCAATGCTAATGGGTCATGAAGCATTAAAAACCCAAAATAACGAGGCCATCCGCATATATGTCTGTTGCCTTGGAAACGCTGTGTGCTACATGATGCGCTGCAGTTCGACGTCCGACTTTCCCGCGCAGTTGTAGGGATGTGACGTAAATTGACGCTGCATGCGCGTTGCCGACAGCTCTTGAACAGGAAGAACATGGCCGCCGTGGACTTGGATTCAAACACTGAAGGTATACTTATGGATGTTTCTGCAGCCAGCAAACGACCTGCATCCACTCTCACCCCCCAAAAAAGTGACACCACGAAGAAAAAAAAGACTTTATCAGCGGCATCTCGTGAGTCTAAAAAAAATATGACTGAAGCCGGGCAGACACCCGCATAAATATTGGATATGCGTTGGGTTCATGGAGGGAACTTCAGCTGCATTTGGGAGTGAAAACGGATGCTGACATGGCTCATTTCCTTGTGACCAGGTGAGAAAACATTATAGGTCGTGTTTAGAGCCTGATACAGTATGAAAATGATGAGATCAAATCAAATAACAGAGTGGAGAGACCTGACGTGAAGTATGTTAGCCTCCCCGGTGCAGTGCTGTGAAGACGAACCGTCTGTAAAGTGTCTGTGCGCGCTCCCGTGCCGGCTTGGCTGGTGGCTGCAGTTAGCCACAGCGCCTGTCGCGGCAGCACTGAGTCAGATTTTGTAAAGCTGCCTTAAGTTCCTTTAAAATATAGAAAAATTAATAATAATAGTGTTATTTTTCCAAGCACTGAGTGCTGTGATTTTTTTACATTTTCATAAAAAGGGAAAAGAGTTATTTGATTCCTCATAGTTAATGGTTGCTTGGAAACAGTTCCCAGATCCCAGACAGGGTTAAAAATAAAATCAATATCTGTCATGAAGGAGACTCAGATTAAAAGTAAAACAGAGAAACTCAAGACAAGTATAATTGAAGTTATACAATAAACAAATCAAAAGAACTCAAAGCCCTTCCTTAATTAAAGTGTCAGCTAATGGGAGCGCTACATTTGGATTTGGTCTTTCTGATAGCAGATGTAAGTTCATATTTGACTTTGTTATATTAATCTTTATTTCCCGCTAAATAAGCAGTATTCTTTTTCTTACGGAGTAGCTGGATGTCTTTTGTGAACCATGTGAACCATGGCTTATTATTACTGTATACTTTAACTGTTTTGGTGGAGATGCACATTTCCACCCAAAAGTTGCTGTATGATGTCACAGTCTCCGTCAACTCATCCAGACTGGTCGCAGCTGCACTGAAGGCATCCCAAATATTGCAGGATTTAGAACAGCACGGTAGAGTTTTGAATTTTTTGCTGTTGGATTTAAGTTTCTGCCGGTATTTCAGGATGAGCAGGAGCGTGGCGTGGTCCGACCTCCCCATCGGAGCCTGCAGGAAGGAGTGGTAAGCACCGCTAATTGGGACGTAGCAGTGGTCCAGAATGTTAGCACCTCTGCTCAGACAGTTGACTTGTTGGATATAGTTAAGTAGGTCCGCTGACAGGTTGGTATGTTTGAAGTCACCGATTGCCACGACGATCGCGTCAGGATGGGAATTTTCCACAGAGGACATGTAAGACGCCAGTTTGGAGATGGCTGCGTTAGCATTTGCACATGGAGGGATGTAAACACCAACCAGGACAACAGAAGCAAACTCTCTGGTAAGATAGTACGGTCTGCCCTATTCCAGGTGAGGACTGCAGTGACGCTTGAGCTCTGTGTTGTTGTTACACCATCGCTGATTCACCATCACACATATGCCGCCACCTTTGGTTTTTGTGGATAGCTTGACTGACCTGTTGGCGCGATGTAGAGAGAAGCCAGGTGGGGTTACAGCCAGGTCTCAGTGAGGCAAAGAGCAGAGCAGTCCTTCATCCATTTTATCTTTCAATGATCCTACGTTGGTGAGAAGCAGGGCTGGAAGTGGTGGTTGGTATGGTTGCTTCCTAAACCTGCAGAGTACACCAGTCTGTTGATGTTTCCTGAAGCCCAGATATGTCGGGTATTTTGTTGTTATCTCAGCAGGAAAAATAGCCCCCACAGCCTCAGCCATACAGAATGAATTGTCTCTGAAGGAAAGCAACTCCCAGCGGGTATATGTCCCACAAAATAACTTTCTGACAGACAAGACACTGGACCAGAGCTCGTACCGTGGCAAGCCTCACAGCCGCCATCACTGGGACCATCCCATGGCCCATCATGTGTGTAATCTCCCACACTAGCACCCTGAGGTCGACCTTTGACCTGTTTGTTACAGGAGACCGTTCAGCTGCTGAGCAGCCACGCCGCATGGCGTGAGATGGAGGGATGAAGAGGAGAGGTCTTCACAACTGAAGAAGTCTTTTAGATAAAATGTTAAATGTTTTCAAGAAACTAAAGAAGTCCAGTTTTTGGGAAACGTATTAGATGAAGTAGAGATGAAAAGACTGGCGCTGACTGCTCAGGACTCGATGCAACGTGTGAATGTGGGATTTCACTACTCATGAGAATCAATAATCCAATTTAAATTTAATTAAAAATATAATTATTAGATGATAAAAACATGGAATTATAAATTAATATATATGTAATCAATTATACGGTCTAGAAAATGACAACTCTCTTTTTTACCTGAAAATTTTGTCGTAATATTTAGTTTAACTGGATTTTGAAGGTTAAAACTCTGAATTGTAATTAAATTTTGATTTTCATTATCCGAATTAACACAAACTTACAAATCAAGATGTTGAAAATTGAAAAATCTTGAAATGTCCAACATTTTAGAAATGCAGAAAGTAGGTGGTCCCTTTCAGCCACTGTAGAACTAAGAGGGAGTTTTTTGCTCCCTGTGAAATAAAAAGGACAAAAATCATACTGTCAAAGAGAGAATCATAGTTAGCTACAGTCATAATTAAAACACTATTCAAGTTCTAAATGAATCAGGTGTGGCTGAGCGAGATCGCCCTCTAATCAGGAGACCGGGGTTCGAAGTGTCCCGAACCCTGAAACTGCCGCCAGGCATCGTACAACATGGCTGCCCTCTGCTCATCACCCCACAGTGACAATGGGTCAAATGCAGAGAATTAATGTCCCCACAAAGGAATAATAAAATATATATTATTATTTGGCCAAAAACATGATTTTATTCTTACCATTGATTTCAAAACAGATGAACTGTGATTTAACAGGATTTAAAGGGTTAAAATGTGAATGAATGAAAAGAACTGAGACAAATTAAAAATATTAAGTTATTATTGTAGCTTTTTCAGAGGCAGTCAGCCATGATAGAACTGAGAAGAAGGTTTAATGTTTTTCACAAAGAAACCAGATGTGGTTTACTGTATTAGAGTCTGCTGTACCAGCCTGTCAAGGTCAGTCATGTGTTACTGTGCAAGGTTAAAACCAATATAAATGTTCTTCAGCATGTTGAATTATAATACTTTAACTCTTCTGCTGTTTAATTGTTCTTTCTAAAAATACAGGTGGTGATTGGCTTGATCCTTGCAGGCATCTGGACTGGACTGCTGGGACTCTACCGGACTCTGAGGAGAAGAGAAAAAACACATGACAATGATTTTTGACCCATTTCACCAGCCATGTTGGTACTGAATAAAAAATGACCTTAAATATGAATCAGTGCAGTTTAAACTCCCTCATTAGTACTTAGAAAGAGAGAAACTGAGAAGATCTGGTATGTTGTTCACATGTTGGAACCTCTTTGTATTGTTTTCCAGTAGAGGGCAGTGTTAACTTGTAGTGGTTAATTATCAGACGAGACTTGGTAACCACTCAACATTATGACGAGGACATCAGAAGCTTCTTTAAATTAATATGACACATATTCAATGAGTTTATGATGATTAATACACATCAGATTGAACAAGTTTAAAAATAAAAACAGCCTAAAATGCAAAATATTTAAATAGATAAACACATTACACAAGAACTCCTCTAACTGAAGAAAAGGATGCTGTTGTCTGTGTCATCTAAACAATCACATGCAGGATTGTTTCATGACCTGAGAGACTTTAACCAGCATAATAAGATGTCTTTCTATTTCCACTATTACAATAAAGATTTAAAAACAATATGGCCACGCTGTAGGGAAGGTCTGCTAAGGCACAGAAATATGTTAGTGGGTAAAAGCGATATGATGTTAGCTAAACGCTTTGCTCTGATGTCTCATTCTAATATTTGATCCTCAATAAAAAAACACAATCACTGCCAAAGAATCAGCAACAACTCCACGTGTCCCTTTAACCAGGACTCTGCTGTGTTATATGTCTTTGTGCTGTTATGTCCTATGGACCAGAAACTTTCATCATGTCAAATGACTCCCAAAATCAGGTTCAGCGTCATTCTGTAAGACAAACAGTAGACAGGAAACACTCTAAAGAACTAGAGGATGCAAAGTGGGCGGGGCTGTGTAAGGTTACTACGACACTGATTGTTTCTTACTTTCAGCCGTGTAAGAATTTTAGTGTGTAGTAAGGTAGACTGTCTCATGATAGTAACATGTCCAATCTTTCACGAGTAGAAGGACATCTGAGGGTTTAGGGGACAAAGTTGACCAAGTTGGTTTGGAGCACGTTTCCTTTCTCTTAAATGGTGTTCTCATTTCAAATGTGCATTTTTATCTTTATCAGAAATGAAAAAAGCAAAAACAGAAGGAATCCATAAAGGATGTAAATATTTTAACAGAACAGTATCTGGTTCTGGTTTGAAAAAACTCATCCGTTTGAATCTTATTCACCTTGATTCATTCATGTAATTAACTGGACAAGAGCTGCCTGTCCTGGAAACTGTGGATCAGTGGGAGACAAATAAAAACAGTAAGTCTGTTGGATTCCAAACTCTCAGAAATATTAGAGAAACCTCAGCATGCTGAAAATACTTAAATATTTATTCATCAAGACTAACACTTAAAGAAACAGAAGCGTTGTCATAACTAGGTCAGTGTCAATACCGTCAATCAGACGTTAAGATTTTCAGAGTGGTTCTAGACATAAACAGGGAATGAGAGAGATGATTATAGCAGCATGATCAGCATGTTTGTGTAGTTATGGGAGGAGCTACAGTAAATGAAGGACTCTAGGGAAATAACAGAATTGTAATTATGACGATATGCTCTCTGTAATTCAGTTATTTCCTCCTGGAAGTTTTCCTGTTCAGCCCTGAAGAACATCATTTCCCTCTGTGTGCCTCAATGAAACATTACTCTGACAGATGTAATTGCTTTCCCAGCACTCAGTACACAGACAATTTAATCACTGCAGCATCAAGAAACAGGATACTCACACAATATTTTGGCCTTTGAATAAATACAGTACATATCTGGTATATTTACATAAACACCTTAGAAACTATTCTAAAGACGGATGAGAAGCTGATGTTGTAGAGATTTGTACAAACCAGACCTGCAGAAAATAGATAATCTGTTATGTTTGTGTTTAGACTGTTCAAATGTTTGAACTGTGTATGGACTGTGTATGGACTGTGTATGGTCTATGTATGGACTGTGTATGGACTGTGTATGGTCTATGTATGGACTGTGTATGGATTATATATGGACTGTGTATGGATTATGTATGGATTATGTATGGACTGTGTATTGTCTATGTATGGACTATGTATGGACTGTGTATGGATTATGTATGGACTGTGTATGGATTATGTGATTATGTATGGACTGTGTATGGATTATGTGATTATGTATGGACTGTGTATGGATTATGTATGGACTGTGTATGGACTATGTATGGATTATGTATGGACTGTGTATGGCCTATGTGATTATGTATGGACTGTGTATGGACTATGTATGGACTGTGTATGGATTATGTATGGATTATGTGATTATGTATGGACTGTGTATGGATTATGTATGGATTATGTATGGACTGTGTATGGACTATGTATGGACTGTGTATGGTCTATGTATGGATTATGTATGGACTATGTATGGATTATGTGATTATGTATGGACTGTGTATGGACTATGTATGGATTATGTATGGACTGTGTATGGACTGTGTATGGACTATGTATGGACTGTGTATGGACTATGTATGGATTATGTGATTATGTATGGACTGTGTATGGATTATGTGATTATGTATGGACTGTGTATGGATTATGTATGGACTGTGTATGGTCTATGTGATTATGTATGGACTGTGTATGGATTATGTATGGACTGTGTATGGACTATGTATGGACTGTGTATGGATTATGTATGGACTGTGTATGGACTGTGTATGGACTGTGTATTGTCTATGTATGGACTATGTATGGACTATGTATGGATTATGTATGGACTGTGTATGGATTATGGGATTATGTATGGACTGTGTATGGATTATGTATGGACTGTGTATGGTCTATGTGATTATGTATGGACTGTGTATGGATTATGTATGGACTGTGTATGGACTATGTATGGATTATGTATGGACTGTGTATGGACTGTGTATGGACTGTGTATTGTCTATGTATGGATTATGTATGGACTGTGTATGGATTATGTGATTATGTATGGACTGTGTATGGATTATGTATGGACTGTGTATGGTCTATGTGATTATGTATGGACTGTGTATGGATTATGTATGGACTGTGTATGGACTATGTATGGACTGTGTATGGATTATGTATGGACTGTGTATGGACTGTGTATGGATTATGTGATTATGTATGGACTGTGTATGGATTATGTGATTATGTATGGACTGTGTATGGACTATGTATGGATTATGTATGGACTGTGTATGGACTGTGTATGGACTATGTATGGATTATGTGATTATGTATGGACTGTGTATGGATTATGTATGGACTGTGTATGGACTATGTATGGATTATGTGATTATGTATGGACTGTGTATGGATTATGTGATTATGTATGGACTGTGTATGGTTTATGTATGGATTATGTATGGACTGTGTATGGTCTATGTGATTATGTATGGACTGTGTATGGTCTATGTATGGACTGTGTATGGACTATGTATGGACTGTGTATGGATTATGTATGGATTATGTGATTATGTATGGACTGTGTATGGATTATGTATGGATTATGTGATTATGTATGGACTGTGTATGGATTATGTATGGATTATGTATGGACTGTGTATGGACTATGTATGGACTGTGTATGGTCTATGTATGGACTGTGTATGGACTATGTATGGACTGTGTATGGATTATGTGATTATGTATGGACTGTGTATGGTCTATGTGATTATGTATGGACTGTGTATGGACTGTGTATGGTCTATGTATGGATTATGTATGGACTGTGTATGGATTATGTATGGACTGTGTATGGACTATGTATGGATTATGTGATTATGTATGGACTGTGTATGGAGTATGTATGGATTATGTGATTATGTATGGACTGTGTATGGATTATGTATGGACTGTGTATGGACTGTGTATGGACTGTGTATTGTCTATGTATGGATTATGTATGGACTATGTATGGATTATGTGATTATGTATGGACTGTGTATGGATTATGTATGGACTGTGTATGGACTATGTATGGATTATGTGATTATGTATGGACTGTGTATGGACTATGTATGGATTATGTGATTATGTATGGACTGTGTATGGATTATGTATGGACTGTGTATGGACTGTGTATGGATTATGTATGGACTGTGTATGGATTATGTATGGACTGTGTATGGACTATGTATGGACTGTGTATGGATTATGTATGGATTATGTGATTATGTATGGACTGTGTATGGATTATGTATGGATTATGTGATTATGTATGGACTGTGTATGGATTATGTATGGATTATGTATGGACTGTGTATTGTCTATGTATGGACTGTGTATGGACTATGTGATTATGTATGGACTGTGTATGGATTATGTATGGACTGTGTATGGACTATGTATGGACTGTGTATGGATTATGTATGGACTGTGTATGGACTGTGTATGGACTATGTATGGATTATGTGATTATGTATGGACTGTGTATGGATTATGTATGGACTGTGTATGGACTATGGGATTATGTATGGACTGTGTATGGATTATGTATGGACTGTGTATGGTCTATGTGATTATGTATGGACTGTGTATGGATTATGTATGGACTGTGTATGGACTATGTATGGACTGTGTATGGATTATGTATGGACTGTGTATGGACTATGTATGGATTATGTGATTATGTATGGACTGTGTATGGATTATGTATGGACTGTGTATTGTCTATGTATGGATTATGTATGAACTATGTATGGACTGTGTATGGACTGTGTATGGATTATGTGATTATGTATGGACTGTGTATGGATTATGTATGGATTATGTATGGACTGTGTATGGACTGTGTATGGACTGTGTATTGTCTATGTATGGATTATGTATGGACTATGTATGGATTATGTGATTATGTATGGACTGTGTATGGATTATGTATAGACTGTGTATGGACTATGTATGGATTATGTATGGACTGTGTATGGACTGTGTATGGACTGTGTATTGTCTATGTATGGATTATGTATGGACTATGTATGGATTATGTGATTATGTATGGACTGTGTATGGACTATGTATGGATTATGTATGGACTGTGTATGGTCTATGTGATTATGTATGGACTGTGTATGGATTATGTATGGACTGTGTATGGACTATGTATGGACTGTGTATGGATTATGTATGGACTGTGTATGGACTGTGTATGGATTATGTGATTATGTATGGACTGTGTATGGATTATGTGATTATGTATGGACTGTGTATGGACTGTGTATGGATTATGTATGGACTGTGTATTGTCTATGTATGGATTATGTATGAACTATGTATGGACTGTGTATGGACTGTGTATGGATTATGTGATTATGTATGGACTGTGTATGGACTATGTATGGATTATGTATGGACTGTGTATGGACTGTGTATGGACTATGTATGGACTGTGTATGGATTATGTATGGACTGTGTATGGACTATGTATGGATTATGTATGGACTGTGTATGGACTGTGTATGGACTGTGTATGGACTATGTATGGATTATATATGGACTGTGTATGGACTGTGTATGGACTATGTATGGTCTATGTATGGATTATGTATGGACTGTGTATGGTCTATGTATGGACTGTGTATGGATTATGTGATTATGTATGGACTGTGTATGGATTATGTATGGACTGTGTATGGACTATGTATGGATTATGTATGGACTATGTATGGACTGTGTATGGATTATGTGATTATGTATGGACTGTGTATGGATTATGTATGGACTGTGTATGGTCTATGTATGGACTGTGTATGGACTATGTATGGACTGTGTATGGACTATGTATGGATTATATATGGACTGTGTATGGACTGTGTATGGACTATGTATGGTCTGTGTATGGATTATGTATGGACTGTGTATGGACTATGTATGGATTATGTATGGACTATGTATGGACTGTGTATGGATTATGTGATTATGTATGGACTGTGTATGGATTATGTATGGACTGTGTATGGACTGTGTATGGACTATGTATGGATTATGTGATTATGTATGGACTGTGTATGGATTATGTATGGACTGTGTATGGACTATGTGATTATGTATGGACTGTGTATGGATTATGTATGGACTGTGTATGGTCTATGTGATTATGTATGGACTGTGTATGGATTATGTATGGACTGTGTATGGACTATGTATGGACTGTGTATGGATTATGTATGGACTGTGTATGGACTATGTATGGATTATGTATGGATTATGTATGGACTGTGTATGGACTATGTATGGATTATGTGATTATGTATGGACTGTGTATGGATTATGTATGGACTGTGTATGGTCTATGTGATTATGTATGGACTGTGTATGGATTATGTATGGACTGTGTATGGACTATGTATGGACTGTGTATGGATTATGTATGGACTGTGTATGGACTATGTATGGATTATGTGATTATGTATGGACTGTGTATGGATTATGTATGGATTATGTATGGACTATGTATGGACTGTGTATGGACTGTGTATGGATTATGTGATTATGTATGGACTGTGTATGGATTATGTGATTATGTATGGACTGTGTATGGACTATGTATGGATTATGTATGGACTGTGTATGGACTGTGTATGGACTGTGTATGGACTATGTATGGATTATATATGGACTGTGTATGGACTGTGTATGGACTATGTATGGACTGTGTATGGATTATGTATGGACTGTGTATGGACTATGTATGGACTATGTATGGACTATGTATGGACTGTGTATGGACTATGTATGGTCTATGTATGGATTATGTATGGACTGTGTATGGTCTATGTATGGACTGTGTATGGACTATGTATGGACTGTGTATGGTTATGTGATTATGTATGGACTGTGTATGGATGATGTATGGACTGTGTATGGACTATGTATGGACTATGTATGGATTATGTATGGACTGTGTATGGACTATGTATGGATTATGTATGGACTGTGTATGGACTGTGTATTGTCTATGTATGGATTATGTATGGACTATGTATGGATTATGTGATTATGTATGGACTGTGTATGGATTATGTATGGACTGTGTATGGACTATGTATGGATTATGTATGGACTATGTATGGACTGTGTATGGACTATGTATGGACTGTGTATGGATTATGTATGGACTGTGTATGGTCTATGTATGGACTATGTATGGACTGTGTATGGATTATGTGATTATGTATGGACTGTGTATGGATTATGTATGGACTGTGTATGGACTATGTATGGATTATGTATGGACTGTGTATGGTCTATGTATGGACTGTGTATGGACTGTGTATGGACTGTGTATGGACTATGTATGGATTATATATGGACTGTGTATGGACTGTGTATGGACTATGTATGGTCTATGTATGGATTATGTATGGACTATGTATGGATTATGTGATTATGTATGGACTGTGTATGGACTATGTATGGACTGTGTATGGTCTATGTGATTATGTATGGACTGTGTATGGATTATGTATGGACTGTGTATGGACTATGTATGGATTATGTATGGACTGTGTATGGACTGTGTATGGACTGTGTATGGTCTATGTATGGATTATGTATGGACTATGTATGGACTGTGTATGGTCTATGTGATTATGTATGGACTGTGTATGGTCTATGTATGGACTATGTATGGACTGTGTATGGATTATGTGATTATGTATGGACTGTGTATGGATTATGTATGGACTGTGTATGGACTATGTATGGATTATGTATGGACTGTGTATGGAATATGTGATTATGTATGGACTGTGTATGGATTATGTGATTATGTATGGACTGTGTATGGACTGTGTATGGATTATGTATGGACTATGTATGGACTATGTATGGATTATGTGATTATGTATGGACTGTGTATGGATTATGTATGGACTGTGTATGGTCTATGTATGGACTGTGTATGGACTGTGTATGGACTGTGTATGGACTATGTATGGATTATATATGGACTGTGTATGGACTGTGTATGGACTATGTATGGACTGTGTATGGATTATGTATGGACTGTGTATGGTCTATGTATGGATTATGTATGGACTATGTATGGACTGTGTATGGTCTGTGTATTGTCTATGTATGGATTATGTATGGACTGTGTATGGTCTATGTATGGATTATGTATGGACTATGTATGGACTGTGTATGGATTATGTGATTATGTATGGACTGTGTATGGATTATGTATGGACTGTGTATGGACTATGTATGGATTATGTATGGACTGTGTATGGACTGTGTATGGACTATGTATGGATTATGTATGGACTGTGTATGGACTATGTATGGATTATTTATGGACTGTGTATGGATTATGTATGGACTGTGTATGGACTATGTATGGACTGTGTATGGATTATGTATGGACTGTGTATGTTCTATGTATGGATTATGTATGGACTATGTATGGACTGTGTATGGACTATGTATGGTCTATGTATGGATTATGTATGGACTGTGTATGTTCTATGTATGGATTATGTATGGACTATGTATGGACTGTGTATGGATTATGTGATTATGTATGGACTGTGTATGGATTATGTATGGACTGTGTATGGACTATGTATGGACTATGTATGGATTATATATGGACTGTGTATGGACTATGTATGGTCTATGTATGGATTATGTATGGACTGTGTATGGATTATGTGATTATGTATGGACTGTGTATGGATTATGTATGGACTATGTATGGACTATGTATGGATTATGTATGGACTGTGTATGGATTATGTATGGACTGTGTATGGACTATGTATGGTCTATGTATGGATTATGTATGGACTGTGTATGTTCTATGTATGGATTATGTATGGACTGTGTATGGACTGTGTATGGACTGTGTATGGTCTATGTATGGATTATGTATGGACTGTGTATGGACTATGTATGGATTATATATGGACTGTGTATGGACTATGTATGGCCTGTGTATGGACTATGTATGGACTGTGTATGGTCTATGTATGGATTATATATGGACTGTGTATGGACTATGTATGGACTGTGTATGGTCTATGTATGGACTGTGTATGGACTATGTATGGACTGTGTATGGACTATGTATGGATTATGTATGGTCTGTTTATGGTCTATGTGATTATGTATGGACTATGTATGGATTATGTATGGACTGTGTATGGATTATGTATGGACTGTGTATGGTCTATGTATGGATTATGTATGGACTATGTATGGATTATGTATGGACTGTGTATGGATTATATATGGACTGTGTATGGATTATGTATGGACTGTGTATGGTCTATGTATGGATTATTTATGGTCTATGTATGGATTATGTATGGATTGTGTATGGATTATGTATGGACTGTGTATGGTCTATGTATGGATTATGTATGGACTATGTATGGATTATGTATGGACTGTGTATGGTCTATGTATGGATTATGTATGGACTGTGTATGGTCTATGTATGGATTATGTATGGACTGTGTATGGTCTATGTATGGATTATTTATGGTCTATGTATGGATTATGTATGGATTGTGTATGGACTTTGGCCCTGTCCCAATACCCGCACTGCACCCTACGGTCTTCCACGAAGTGCACTTAGCAGAAGTTTATTTATTTTGAGGATAATGAAGCACAGGAACCAAAGGAGGTGTATAAGACAGGATAAGTGATTAAACTGTTAGTAAATATTTTTTATCAGATATGTGACACATCTTTCCAACAGAGAATAAATTGATTGTAATTAAACATCTAGATACTAAAATAAAATATTGTTGCAGTCTAACGTTTTTTTGGTTTGGATGGTTCCACCTCCTTCTTCTTCTTCCGTCAAAATTCACACGCAGCAATGCATTGTGGGTAATACCCTTCACTGAAGTCTGCACTAATGTGGGCTTCAGCGAAGTGCGGATCAAGCGTTCGAAAGGGGTGGAGCTAGGGGCATGACTCCCCACTCTTGGAGAATCGGGACACCCTACCCCCTCATCGGGAACGCGCATTTGAAGTGCGCAAGGGCGCAAGTGCGGGTATTGGGACAGNAAGAGACAGCTGTGTATGGACTGTGTATGGACTGTGTATGGTCTATGTATGGACTGTGTATGGACTGTGTATGGTCTATGTATGGACTGTGTATGGATTATATATGGACTGTGTATGGATTATGTATGGATTATGTATGGACTGTGTATTGTCTATGTATGGACTATGTATGGACTGTGTATGGATTATGTATGGACTGTGTATGGATTATGTGATTATGTATGGACTGTGTATGGATTATGTGATTATGTATGGACTGTGTATTGTCTATGTATGGACTATGTATGGACTGTGTATGGATTATGTATGGACTGTGTATGGATTATGTGATTATGTATGGACTGTGTATGGATTATGTGATTATGTATGGACTGTGTATTGTCTATGTATGGACTATGTATGGACTGTGTATGGATTATGTATGGACTGTGTATGGATTATGTGATTATGTATGGACTGTGTATGGATTATGTGATTATGTATGGACTGTGTATTGTCTATGTATGGACTATGTATGGACTGTGTATGGATTATGTATGGACTGTGTATGGATTATGTGATTATGTATGGACTGTGTATGGATTATGTGATTATGTATGGACTGTGTATTGTCTATGTATGGACTATGTATGGACTGTGTATGGATTATGTATGGACTGTGTATGGATTATGTGATTATGTATGGACTGTGTATGGATTATGTGATTATGTATGGACTGTGTATGGTCTATGTGATTATGTATGGACTGTGTATGGATTATGTATGGACTGTGTATGGTCTATGTATGGATTATTTATGGTCTATGTATGGATTATGTATGGATTGTGTATGGACTTTGGCCCTGTCCCAATACCCGCACTGCACCCTACGGTCTTCCACGAAGTGCACTTAGCAGAAGTTTATTTATTTTGAGGATAATGAAGCACAGGAACCAAAGGAGGTGTATAAGACAGGATAAGTGATTAAACTGTTAGTAAATATTTTTTATCAGATATGTGACACATCTTTCCAACAGAGAATAAATTGATTGTAATTAAACATCTAGATACTAAAATAAAATATTGTTGCAGTCTAACGTTTTTTTGGTTTGGATGGTTCCACCTCCTTCTTCTTCTTCCGTCAAAATTCACACGCAGCAATGCATTGTGGGTAATACCCTTCACTGAAGTCTGCACTAATGTGGGCTTCAGCGAAGTGCGGATCAAGCGTTCGAAAGGGGTGGAGCTAGGGGCATGACTCCCCACTCTTGGAGAATCGGGACACCCTACCCCCTCATCGGGAACGCGCATTTGAAGTGCGCAAGGGCGCAAGTGCGGGTATTGGGACAGGGCCCAGGTGTGTGGTGAATGCACCGAGGTACAGCCAGGATACTGAGACTCAAAGATTTTTAAACAAAAACACTTTAATATATTCAAAACTAAAAGCTGTCATGGCAGCAAAAACAACTTCCAGGTCTCCAAGGCAGGAATAAATGAGCACAGGAGAGGCAAGGAGGTGAGCAGCTAATCAGGTAAACCAGTAACACAGGAACATCTGATAAACTAGGAAGGAGAACGGGTTAGGAGCCCCCATTCACCCTCAGACCAGCCCCCAGAGCCACAGGCAGTCTGAACCATCTGAGTGTTACAGGAATAGCCTGATGTGTTTTTATATGTGTGATGAGAGCTCAGGTTTGGTGGATGCACGCATGCGCACAAGAAATAGACGGCACAGCGCAGGTGTGCACCTTTATATCGTTTCAGAGAAATGTGTACGAAGCTGTGTGATAGCGAGCTGTCGGGAACTATTTTTGGAGCCACAATATAAGTGCAGAGCACTAATAAAGCCAAGTTCCTGCAGCACCCGGTGTGTCCAGTTCTCCTTTTGCCTCTCTATCCATTTTTATGCGGTGTGTGTGCTGAAGTACGAAGGTTAACGACGAAGAACCTAACTTTGGCCCTGGAGGAAAGTCTCTCCCCTGTGTGTCCTGACTATGGTCAGGAGACTGAAGCAGGAAGCGTTAACATGAGAACCCAAGCAGCTGGTCAGGATCCCACAGCACCACAAGGAACAAGCACAGCTCACTGAATCTCCAAAGCCACCCCAGCTGCCCCAGTGTGCACAACCCCCCAGCCACTGAATGAACATGCACAGACGGTTAGGGTGGGAACAGAAGGAAGGGTAGGCTATCCAAATTCACAACACCTACTTCTGGCTTTTGCAGTCTTGAAGAAACCATCCTCATACTAGGTAGGAAGAACCCTACGGAGGATGCTGAATTTGGACACAGCCCTTGTCTACTTTCCTCCCAGGTGACACTCCAAGGACTCTCCTACTCGTCTCCCTGATCGCACTAGCTGTAGTCATTAGGGATGTCCACATCCAATCATGTTATCAGAAATCCTGCTCGATCATGTGGTTTCAGATTCGATCAGAATTGGACGTTTCCTCCCGATCAGGACTCGGACATATATATTTATTCTCATTATCTTTTAACACATCTATTCACCTCTTCGCATGACGTTAGCATCAGGGACACTTTACCTAGACACCCGCAGCTGCAATTTTAAGAGGGGGATGCATTTCCTTGACAACTGCAATGTAAGTATATTTTGATGGATTAGAGGCAAAACCCAAGCAGAGATATACTGTACAGTGGCTTGCAAAAGTATTCGGCCCCCTTGAACTTTTCCACATTTTCTCACATTACGGCCACAAACATGAATCAATTTTATTGGAATTCCAAGTGAAAGACCAACACAAAGTGGTGTACACGTGAGAAGTGGAACGAAACTCATACACGATTCCAAACATTTATTACAAATAAATAACTGAAAAGTGGTGTGTGTGGAATTATTCAGCCCCCTGAGTCAATACTTTGTAGAACCACCTTTTGCTGCAGTTCCAGCTGCCAGTCTTTTAGGGTATGTCTCTACCAGCTTTGCACATCTAGAGACTGAAATTCTTGTCCATTCTTCTTTGTAAAACAGCTCCAGCTCAGTCAGATTAGATGGACAGCGTTTGTAAACAGCAGTTTTCAGATCTTGCCACAGATTCTGGATTTAGATCTGGACTTTGACTGGGCCATTCTAACACATGGATATGTTTTGTTTTAAACCATTCCATTGTTGTCCTGGCTTTATGTTTAGGGTCATTGTCCTGCTGGAAGGTGAACCTTCGCCCCAGTCTCAAGTCTTTTACAGACTCCAAGAGGTTTTCTACCAAGATTGTCCTGTATTTGTCTCCATCCATCTTCCCATCAACTCTGACTAACTTCCCTGTCCCTGCTGAAGACAAGCACCCCCAGAGCATGATGCTGCCTCCACCATATTTGACAGTAGGGATGGTGTGTTCAGAGTGATGTGCAGTGTTAGTTTTCCGCCACACAGCGTTTTGTATTTTGGTCTGATCTGACCAGAACACCTTCTTCCACATGTTTGCTGTGTCCCCCACATGGTTTGTGGCAAACTGCAAACGGGACTTCTTATGGTTTTATTTTAACAATAGTTTTCTTCTTGCTACTCTTCCATAAAGGCCAACTTTGTGCAGTGCACGACTAATAGTTGTCTTCTGGACAGATTCCCCCACCTGAGCTGTAGATCTCTGCAGCTCGTCCAGAGTCACCATGGGCCTCTTGGCTGTATTTCTGATCAGTGCTCTCCTTGTTCGGCCTGTGAGTTTAGGTGGACGGCCTTGTCTTGGTAGATTTACAGTTGTGCCATACTCCTTCCATTTCTGAATAGTTTCTTGAACAGTGCTCCGCGGGATGTTTAAGGCTTGGGAAATCTTTTTGTAGCCTAAGCCTGATTTAAATGTCTCAATAACTTTATCCCTGACCTGTCTGGTGTGTTCTTTGATTCATGTTTGTGGCTGTAATGTGACAAAATGTGGAAAAGTTCAAGGGGGCCAAATACTTTTTCAAGCCACTGTTAAAAAGCTTCAGCTAGTTGGTTTACAACCGTGCCCAATGGCCTGAGCTCTAATGACCTGCCATTTATGAATATCGTATCAACAGTCCTGGAGTCTACACAACAGTGGAGAAGATGAGGACTTACAAAAGCCTTGATACTTACATTTTATTTGAGGTAAGCTTTTTTTTCAATATATGCGTGATAATTGGCTCGTTGAATGATGTTGCGGGAGTAAGTAGAGACAAGCAAGTCAGAAAGATCAGAGCACCAACTAGCCAGGTCTGGACCTGTAAAGTCACTCACAGGGAAATGTTGAAGCACAAAAGCCCGAAACTCAGAAGTGAGAGGGCGCACATTGCATACACACAGTGGCAGAGTCCTGTTAAAGTTTCTCCAGGAACTTTTTAGTTCTAGAATTATCATCATCGTCTTTGTTATTGTCATTATCATCATCATCAACAACCACAACAGCAATAGCATTTACATGTAATTAACTATAAAATAAAACTGCACTAAGCTTTATTAATGCTCATGAATACAAAAAATGCTGAAATATGTTAAAACATTATGAATGAACACAAGATGCTGAACCAGTTTGGAGGGGCCATTGAAGGAAGATTTTTTAAATTAATGTGTACATCAGAAATTACGGAACAGTGAATGTGTTTAAGACCAACTGTTAATAAACAAATACATTTGTGTTTCTGTTGGTAACATTAAACCAATGAATGATACAGTCTTGCTGAAAATTCATATGCAGATTGATGGTCTAACTTGAACATATTTTACGTATATATTAATATTATAATATTCACATCTTTTGTTACCATAAAAAACAGAGTTGATACTTCCCCTCATGTCTGTTCTGTGCAGTTAATGCACATAACTACTCAAACTCAAACAGTCAGCTCTCACCAGTAGCTCCAGTATATAAATGTCAAACCTCAGATGAACATAATTTAAAGTGCCCAGCCATCACTGTGGGACACAAAAAATGGGTACATCCAGACTCCCCACTGTGCCAGTCTCCAATTACTGAGCAGATGCACCTGAACAGGTCCTCAAGAAAAGGTCATTCACCATGTCATGAGTGTCAGTGTGTGTTAGTGTGTTTATCTGGTTTTCTGTTTCAATTCTTAAATCTTTCTTTAGTTCTGTTTTTTTTTTTCATTTCTACCTCAGACCACTAAAGATAGTGTAGTTACACAGCTGTTACACGTGGTTTAGTAGTTAGTCACTTCTAGTAAAATTATGATGTATCTATCAGAGAGATCTGTGTAGTGAGTAAAGTTGTTTTATTATGACGTTCCTAATAGTCAGATAACTACTATTTGTCATATCAGCGAAGGATTTTTGTATTTTGTTGTTATGTTTGTGTTGATAAACCCAGACTCACTAAGTGACTAACTGCTCGTTTGTTTGTTGGTGTAGAAGTTCAATCGTCCGGGACATGGAAAACCTAAAATTTAAAAACTAAACTCAGTGGCTCATTTTTCATAATTCTTATGGTGTGTTCACACCGGCCACTTTGTCAACGTCAAGCAACTCTCATAACGCTCCAAGTCTGAAAGTTGAAGCTCATAACGCCTGCCAGTCAGAACGCATAGGCATTAAAGCTCGTAATGTTTGACTGTTGCATTTACTGCTGGACCCCAGGAAGAATAGCGACAGCTTAAGTTGCGCTAATGGGGATCCTATCAATAAACTATTAAACTATAACAGCCCACCTGTCTGTAATGGGGCATTCACACCGGCCGCTTCGTCAGCGTCAAGCAAAGTTCATAACTCTCTAAGTGTGACACTTGAAAGTTGAACCTGTCAGTAGAACGCATAGGCGTTAAAGCTTGTAACACCTGACCGTTAAAAAGAGCGCGTAGGCGGGGCTTCCTTTGTTATCGGATGTTCTGAGCTATGGCAGATCATATAGAGAGAGTGGCTTGGCTTTATTTACTCCGTTTGTGGACACACCCCATTCTTCAGATGCGTTCTGAGTTTGAGGAGTTAAACCATTTGCTCCATGAGCTACATATGGATGAGGTTAGCTTCCAGCGCTACTTCCGTCTGTCCCGCGCCCTGTTTGAAGACTTCCTGCTTCATTCAGGTACGTCACTATGATGAGACGCTCTGATTGGTTGACATGCCACTTCAAGAGCGTTAAGAGCGTCAAAACTTCAGCTAGCTGAACTTTCTGCTTTTCAAGCTTCAACGCCTGAAACGCTCAAAAAGCTTGAAAAGTTGATGCTCATAACGCTCATAAAGTGACGCAGAGCCGTTGAAGTCTGTCTGACGCCCGTCCACCATAGACTTTACATGTAAACTTGCTGCTTCTGACATTGACGGTGGGCCGGAGTGAACGCACCATTAGAGTCAAGTCAAGTCAAGTCAACTTTATTTATATAGCGCTTTAAGAACAGCGGCAGCTGATACAAAGTTAAACAGATAAAAACACCACAAAAGAATGTGAAACATTAAACATGTATGAACAATAAAAACAAAGACATAAAATAACATGACAAAGATAGAAAAGCTCAAGACGGGGGGAAAGCCAAGGCAAACAAGAAGGTTTTAAGTTGAGACTTACAGACAGCCAGAGACGAGGCTTGTTGAATCTGTAGCGGTAGCAGGTTCCACAACCTCGGACCCGCCACAGAAAATGTTCTGTCCCCCCACATCCTCCGGCGATGTTTCACATCTCATTCAAGAGACTTATTTTCTTTTCATTATAAATCTGGACTCTCAGTTTTGTGGGTAATTTGGGACTATAACTCTAAAATAATACATCCTATTGTGACAGTTTTACAGTTTAAGTTCAGGTGCCAGTCAGGTCTCTCTCCTGGCATATAAGATAATATATAATTTTCACCCCCAAAATGAATGAAAAAAACTCAAACAAACCATCAACTCAGTAATTAAACTCAAAGTTTCACTATAACATTCACTATTTACACAGGTCATATTTACAAGAGTCCCATATTTTCAAAGTCTGGTCCTGGTCTTGCTTTCAGGTAATCCAGTCCAGTAAACGAGTCCCAAAATAATATAACAAACTAAAAATCCACTCCGGGGTTTCCTCACGAAGCGTACCCTGCTAAATCTGTGCTCAGCCGCATACAAAGTTCATCCCACGGATCTCCATCAGAGTAAGTAAAATGTTCCACTGAGAGTTTATATCCAGTTCTATGAGGATTTTCACCACTGTCTTTTCTGTCAAACAACGCCCTGCCAGTGTGCTTCAACCTGACGCGCTGTGTCTCCTGCTGCTTCCTGCCTCTCGCTGCCACCTCTGAACGCCATCTTTGAGCGGGCAGGCCCGCCGAGGGTGACCAGATGCAAACTCACCAGATGTGGGACAGGGAGTAGGTTTGGGGGGGACAATGTGGGACGCAGCTGATGCTTGCGGCGGACAACGAAAACGCATATGGTACAGCTTGGCAGCCTTGGCTACTGTTCTTTAACAAATTATATATATATTATTTCAACAATATAACTACTGTACAAATAACAACTGACCACAGTATTGCAGTTGAACACATCTGTAATCATGGACTCAGACCTGAACATGAACAACCACATTAACTCTGTAACATCAGCAGCTTATTACCATTTGAAAAACCTTTCTAGAATCAAAGGGATCGTGTCTAAACCAGACTTGGAGAGACTAATCTACACATTTGTCTCCAGCAGATTAGATTACTGTAACGGGGTTCTGACTGGCCTCACTAAACAAGCTGAAAAACAACTGCAGTACGTACATTCAAAACGCAGCTGCTAGAGTTTTGACTAGAACTAGAAAATATGACCATATTAGTCCAGTACTCAAGTCCCTCCACTGGCTTCCTGTGGCTCAGAGAATTGAGTTTAAAGTAGCTCTTCTTGTTTACAAGTGTCAGGACTTGGGGTTTTTTTATTAGTTGTTTTTCCTTTTGTTTTCATTCGGTGTCTTAGGCTTTTATTTTCCTTAGTCATGTTGTTTCCTGTTTTGCTTTTATTTTGGTTATGTCTCTACTTCCTGTTGTCCTCATGTGTCATTCAGTATCTTGTTTGGTCCCGTCATTCACCCTCAACCATATAAGTCTGTTTTGCTTTATTATTAAATCTTTGTGTGTTCATTATTTTCGCCTCCCCGTCTCCAGCCTGCACTTGGGTCCAACACTACACCTTCCTTAATAGAAACCCTGACAACAAGTCCTTTTATTGTTTAGCACCAAAGTACATCTCTGATACGATAGAGCCATATGAACCACCTCGGCTTTTAAGAAGCTCAGGAAAAGGTGACCTGGTGGAACCCAGAGTCAGGACAGAGCATGGTGAGGCATCATTCCAGTTTTATGAAGCTTACAGCTGGAATAGACAAAAAGATGTGAGAGAAGCCTCAACTCAAGCAAAGTTTAAATCTAGGCTGAAAACTGAACTGTTCACTCGTGTATGGACCTTAAAGCGTTTGTCTGCACTCTTTGCTTTTACTGTTTTATCTGATTTATGTAATGATATTATATCTAAATTGTTTTTAAATTAATTTTATTGTTTTGTGAAGCACTTTGAGTTGCCATGTGTATGAATTGTGCTCTACCAAGAAATTTTTATTTTTCATTTCTGTTGCTGCTCCAAATAGCGCATTAGCTGCTTGCCGTGGCTTACACGTGTCCCATGTAGTAGATTTATCAAGTCCGACACAGTCTTGGTTTGTAAAAAAAATAAGAGTGGTTTATTCCTTTACGTGTCACAAAAGAGAAAATACAAAAACAATCCAGTTTCAACCATCTTTGCTGGATAACATCTTAAACATCCAAGACACGGTAAGAAAACCGTGTGGCTCCACAGCTAATACAATGTGCCTAGTCCCGTGGTTAACACCTGGCTGCCTTCTTAAAGCCACAGTGCCCACTTGACCAAGAATTAGCTTTTTTATATTAAGTATCCAATTAAACTGACTTAAGTCAAACCACAATGTCCAATAAAGGCACTTATTCACTTTTTACTAATATGAGAATAAAATAAACACAATCTTGAAACAGTGCAAAAACTTCCAAACAAATATTAAAATGAGTTTGCCTCATACATACCCGGCCCCTAATTGTTCTCTAAACTTAGAAACAATTACTAACTATGATAAACAATATACATGTTATGAGTCCTCAGAATATCTTCTGATATGGGGTTGAGTTTGTAGATGCAGCTGGTTCTTTTGACAGACTCACCATTTTGTAAAGCGCCGATTTCCTCTCCAAATGTTTTTCTCTGGCAGTATAGCACGATTTCAAGCTCAGCTTCTTTCAGTTCTTCGACCGTGAGATTTACCTTGCTGAGACTCATTTTGTGGTTTGTTTTGAATTTGTGAAGCTGCCGTGTTGGTAGTTCTTTGTCTGGAACATGGAGCCTTCTCCTTTTTCTCAACAACAATAATGTGTGTTTTACCTTCAGGATCCATGCTACTGCTCTTTTTAGGCGAATCCAGGAGGAGTAGTGCTGGATCAGATCTTCCATGATGTCCTTCTTTTCCTCTACTGCAAGGACATTAGTTGTGGCACTTTTCTTAAGCTCAGGATCTGCCATGTTGAGTTCACTAAGAAAAACTAAGTTTCTCGGCCAGCAATCAGCTGGTTTTGTGAGAAAGTCTGGCCCACAAATCCACACTTTGTTCTTCACAAAGGAGCTTGCCTTCTGTCTCCTCGATGCCAAATCAGCGGGATTAAGGTGAGTGCCAACATGCCTCCACTGAGATATATTGGAACATTTCAAGATTTCTGACACTCTGTTGGCTACAAAGGTGCGGAATCTTGTTGTCTCATTGTTGATGTACTTCAGTACAGCTGTACTGTCAGTCCAGAACATGGAGTCTGCAAGCTGCATTTGGAGTTCTCCTTTCAACATTCTGTCTATGCGCACTGCCATAGTTGCCGCTGTTAGTTCCAGCCGTGGGATGGTGTTGTGTTTAAGCGGTGCCACCCTAGCCTTTCCCATGACAAAGGCACAATGGATCTGATTGTCTCTGTTTTTCTGGACTAGATAGCTGACGGTCCCGTAGCCATTTTCACTGGCGTCACAAAAATGATGCAGCTGGGCAAATGTTGTGCATCCATAATGTTCTGGCTTGAAACACCGATCCATTTCAAATCCACTGAGCAGCTGCAAACCTTTCTTCCACTCAGACCACTGTTGAGCATAACATGCTGGGACAGTCTCATCCCAGCTCAGCTTTAGCCTGCAGAGCTCCTGCAAGATCCTTTTTGCTGGCAGGATAACTGGAGCTAAGATTCCCAATGGATCGTAGATCGAACTCACCACAGAGAGAATGATTCTTCTGGTGGGAGGTTTGTCATGGATGGTAATCTTGAACTGGAAGCAGTCCGACTGGATGCACCACTGGACTCCTAATGCTCTTTCGATGGGGAGCATATCTTGATCCATGTCCAAGTCCTTTACTTCCTTTGCTCGATCTGTATCTGGTATGGCTGCCAATGTCTTTCGGCTGTTGCTGATCCACTTCGTCAGGTTAAAGCCTCCCTTTTTAAGAAGAGACTTTAAATTGTGAAACAGTGACACAGCATCTGCATCAGAGCTGACTGATTTTAAGCAGTCATCAACATAAAAGTTGTGTAACACTGTGTTGACTGCTGTAGCATCACATGTCTCCTTGTTGTCTTCAGCACATCGTCTAAGTGCGTAACTAGCACAGCTTGGTGACGAGGTAGCACCAAACAGATGCACAGCCATCCTGTAGTCCACTAGATCTTTGCTGGTGTCCCCTTCTGGCCACCACAGGAACCGAAGCAGATCAGCATCTTCAGGTGGAACAAAGACCTGATGAAACATGGCTTCCACATCAGCCATTACAGCCACAGGTTCAAGACGGAATCTTGTGAGGACTCCAATAAGAGTACTAGTTAGATTTGGCCCCTGAAGAAGCTGTTCGTTTATTGTGAACCCCTGATAAGAAGCACCACAATCAAACACAATGCGCAACTTGTGTTTTTTGGGATGGTACACCCCATGGTGTGGAATGTACCAGATTTTTCCATCACTGCGGTTGACATCTTTGTCAGGAACATTGACTGCGTACCCTTTGTTGATCTTATCACTCATGAAAGCAATGTAGTCTGCACAAAATGAAGGATTCTTGAGAAGCCGCTTCTTTAGATTTATGGCACGTTGTTCTGCCATAGCACGGTTGTTGGGCACCTTAAGCTCTTTGTTTTTTAGTGGCAAGCTAATACAGTAATGACCATCTATCAGTCTGGCAGACTGAGAACACTGTCCATGAACTGAATATCCTCCTTTGACATTTCCAGTTCTTCTTGTTTACCTTCAGGAAAGTCATATCTGAACTGCTGGTTCCACATGTCGTCCAGCCTTGAAACAGATATTCTGTTTACATGAGCAACTCCTTTTTTTGTTGCATCACAGCTGTTCTCCCTTAAAGGTCCATTCACTGTCCATCCCAGAAGGGTTCTTATAGCATAAGGCCCATCATTTACACTCCTGATGACCTCCTCAGGTTCCATTGCCTTTGGCACATTAGTCCAAATCAGGAGACCAATATCTGCCTGGATGGTAGGGATCTGCACTTTCTCCATATGAGGCCATTTGTCCACGTCTTCTTGCTGTGGGATGTTTCTTTTGTTTACAGGGATAGTCCTTTGGGAGAAAACTTCAGGCAGTTCTATGAAGTTGTAACCATCGAGACTGCTCACCTCTAGGCCAGTTACAATGTGACTGCTAACAGTCTTTTGCTGTCCCATAGTTGTTAAAAGAATGTCAGTTTTCCTTCCATGTAGGTTCAGTTCATTCATAAGCTCTTCAGTGCAAAATGTTGCAGTACTGCCTGGATCCAAGAAAGCATATGATGTCACTACTTTGCTGCCTTTCTTTGCCTTAACTTGGACAGGAACAATAGCAAGAATACTGTCTGTGTCACCAGCCCCATTACCAGAGCATACTTTACTGTCCGTGTCCACAAATCCACTCATAGCCTGATGACTCTCATCATCAGCTTCCGCTTCCTCGTTCCTTACAGGTTTTTCCCTCGTTTTCGTGTGCAACACAGTGGGATGAGTCAAAGAGCACACTTCACAGCTCAACTTCTCCTCACAGAATTTGCTCATGTGACCTTGTTTCAAGCAACTGAAGCACAGACCCTTGCTACGTAGAAAGTCCAATTTTTCCTTATGCAGCAATTTTCTCATTTTTTTACAGTGTGTTATGTTGTGCTCACCTTTACAAAAGAGACAGGGTTTAGTGAAGGCACTGACTGAACCAGCGGATCCCATTTTGCTTGGCTTTGGCTCTGTGTTAGCACTGAACTGTTTGTCCACAGGGCTCACAGTAGTGGTAAAAATGACCTTACCACTCCTTTTTCCTGCAGAAAGGTTAGCTGAAGATTTGACTCCTCCTTTGTTGTCCTTAATATCCCCAAACAAGGGATGTAGTGCAACTTTAGCTTGTGTATTGACAAACTTAACAAGGTCTTTAAACTTGGGTCTCCGAGCCTTTTGTTTTTCCAAATCAAATGCTGCGCTCCTCCATTTTTCTTTCAGCTTGTATGGAAGTTTGCTGACAATGGCACGCATGTTGGCTACATTATCCAACTCTTCCATGTATTCAGAGTCTGTCATAGCATTGCTGCAGCTGGTGAGGAAGAGAGCAAATGCATTGAGAGCTTCACCATCATCTGCCTTAATAGTAGGCCAATTTAAAGCCTTATCTATGTAGGCAACAGAGATATGATATGATGATATGATATAGTTTCCAAAATGTTCTCTCAAGAGTTTCTTTGCTTCACAGTAACCATGCTCTTCATCCATATGTAAACAACTCCGTACTAACTCCCGGGGCTGTCCACTGGTGTACTGCTCCAAAAAATAAAGGTGTTGTCTGTTTTACTCTCTACACCATGCTCGAATGCTCTGATAAAGAGTCTGTATTCCAAAGGGTCTCCCTTGAAGGTAGGAATGTTTTGAGGTGGAAGAGTAGAAATCTTTTGTTGCTTTGCCAGGAACTCTGTTATGTCATTCTGGCGCTGCATTACCGTCACCAAGGCACCTAGACTCACTGAGTCTTCTGGCTGTGTAGAACTGCTACCAGAAGAGCTGACATTGTCTACTTCAGCAACAGCAGGAAAACGTGACACTAATGGTGGATTTTGTTTCTTTTCTGTGTTCACATTTTGAGTGACCGTTCCATGACCATTACCTTTGTTAACCACAGGTGGCGGTGGATGACTTTTCATCTCAGAGCGTGCCTCTTCCCATTGTGAAACAACTGTTCCTTCAAATCTTTGTAGAACTTTGAGTTTTGCATCCGCAGCTGCCAAAGCAGTTTGAATCTCCAGTTCTTCTTTCTCAGCTTTAATCTTAACCTCTTGCTCCTCCAGAGCCTGCCTTTGCTTAAGTGCTGCCGCTTGTGCCAAAAGTGCAGCCCGTTCCATTTCTGTTCTCAGGCGGGCAGAGGATGCTGATGATGCTGAAGAAGTACTTACTTTAGATCTTTTGGACCTTTTCGATGCAGCAACAGATACGCTGTCTGAAGGCTTAACAGTTTCATCAACTTTCTTAGCTTCTTCCTTACGTTTTAGCACATCTTTAATCCACCCGTCCACCTGTTCGGTAAATCCTTTAAGTAAATTTGCCTTTGGTTCAAACCAATCCTGCTGATCCTTGTTCATGTCATCTTCTAACATGCACTGCATGAATAGTCCTTTAACATGACTCGGTGATGCAGAGCAAGTCCAGTGACTGATCAGTGAAGAAATCCTTGAGAATGAAGGTTTTGTTACGAACCGAGCGGGCGTTGATCAGAGCGCACCACAGAAGTACAGCCGGGTTGTTAACGCGGTCGCCTTCTTTATCCAGAAGGGTGAGTCTGTCAATTGGTGTGAGTGTGGATCCCAGAGAGACTGCATAGCAGAGCAGGATAATAATAAAAACGAATGCGGAGAGTGGTAGATGGCAAGCCGAATACGCTGGCGCCATCTTGCCACGTCAACCAACTCAGCAATGAAATTTACTTGGTCACTACACATATGATATTGGGCTCGCTGCTGTTCTTTCTTCTGTGACGGCGTTGATGTAGACGCTGTGCCAATGCATCTTCCGCCTAATGTCCCGCCACATCTTCCCCCGTATTTCGGGCCGTGTCTTCAGGTCTGGCTCGGCCTCTGGCTCTGCTGACTCGAGCAGGTTCACAGCTGTCGGTCGGCTGCCCAACAGAAACTTGTGTAAAGCCCCCCGCTGTCTCTTCTTTTCTTTTCTTTTTACGTTTTGCCGCATCTGAAAGCATCTTGGAAGTTAGCCTACTCAAAAAACACCTGCCTGCTAACTTTGCTCTCCCGCTCTGACCTCTGACCCCCTCTGACGTCCATCGTCACTATTTTTAGTTAATTGATAAATATTGAAATAAATTGTAGATAGGAGTCCTATCTACAACTTCTATTCAATCATAGGACATTTGTACATTATATTTTTTATTTTCATTTTTGTCCCTCTGTCTGGGCCCCATTCAGCCAATCAGGTGCTAGGCACATGCCTAAAATGCATTTGCCTTAATCCGGCTCTGCCAGAGAGGACTGCCACTTTTCCACCGACAGAACACGGTGCGGCTCGGTTCAGTTTAACCCCCTGCGGACCCTTTTCCACCGCCTTTCTCGGGTCTTAACCGTGTCATTCCGCGCCAACCCGGCCTCTTTTTTCAGACCTCCTCCTCGGTGGTCCGAAGCGGCCCAAAGCAGGCCCACACGCCCACCTGTCTACTGATTGGTCCAGTAAACTGCTACCAGTGACACGACTACCTACGTAGTGGTAGCCCCTGATTGGCCCGGCTGTGTGTGGTGTTCACGTGGTGTGATATAGAAACGCTCCCACCATACAAATATTTTAGTTTAAAATACAATTGACTTTGGACAATGGCAACTTCCCCCACAAGAACCAAAAATCAAACCAACCAAAATGAACCACAGACAGAGTGCAAAGTACAAAAACACACGTATGTCCACCATTGTTGTTGTTGTTTCACGCGCTGTGACGTCGCGGACAAAGACTTTTGCGCGGCACATGCCAGATAGGCACGCCCATATCCCCACTTACGTCCGCTTTATGTTTTCACCGCCTCAAGCGAGTTGATCCGCCGCCATACTGTACCGCTCTCAAGCGCACCGTGCCGATTTGTCGGTGGAAAAGGGGCATTATTTGTGTCACAGTCTGAGGTTATAATGTTGGACCCAAATGCAGAGACTGAACACAATTACGGATGGAATAACTAAAGTTTAATAAGAAAAGAAACAGCTGACTTCCGCTTCCGGCCAAATGGAGTGAGCAACAAGGCGAGGCAGCTCCGTAAAAACTTTGAGATTTAAAATACCCTGGGTCAACGAAGTGAGTTTTAATTACATATAAATCATCTCCGAACTCCACAGACCATGAAAAACAGTCGGAAATACACTCAACAAACTTTACAGACCGAATCTCCGCCGGCTAGCTCTGCGGCTAATTCCAACTCCGCTCTGGCTAACAAAACAACAACCAACATGACTGGCGAAGCTCCAGCTAATAAGGCTTCGCGCAGCACCAACCCGGACAACAACGCCTCGGGGAACACCCAAGATGGAAAGAATGAGGAAGATACCCCTCTCTCGGTGGGGATACTCCGTAGCGAACTACAAGGGTACCGGGAAGATTTAGGAAAAGATATCAAAACAGAGATCGAGGCAATGCATCAGGAAATACGGAAAGACATTTCAATACTACGAGACGAAGCCAAAGCGGACATCACCTTGCTCCGAAACGAGCTGTTACAGAAAATGGAAGGGATGCAGAAGATATACACAGACACGGCAAACTCACAAAAGGAAATGGAAAGATCCCTCAGTGAGGTTTCAGATAAAGTACATGATATGGAGAAAAAGCATGAAACCTTACAGCTGGATTACAAAAAAATGCACGAAAAACTCACAGATCTGGAAAATAGAAGCCGTAGACAAAACCTACAGGTGGTGGGAATCACCAAGGATGCAGAAAGAGGGAACCCAAATCGCTTCATCGCGGAGTTCTTCTCAGAAGTGCTCGGGGAGGGAAACTTCGATTCACCAGTCCTAATAGATCGAGCGAATCGATCCCTCGCTCCCAAACCGCGGCCAGGAGAACGACCGCGAGCAGTGATCGTCCGCCTGCTTTACTTCGCAGACCGGGAGAAGATTCTACAACTGTCCAGAAACAAAGGTCGTCTTTTCTACAGAGGATCTCCTGTACACATCTTTTCGGATATGAGCCCAGAAGTTGGTAAGCTGCGAGCCAAATTCAACCCCATTAAGAAGAAGCTGTGTGACGCTGGAATCCCCTACAGTCTGTACTACCCAGCGAAGCTGGTCATAAAGGTAAACAACAACAAACACTCATTTACAGATCCACAGGCTGCTGAAAACTTCATAAGTGCTCAGCCTCCGACCAAATGAGACGGAGAAAGAAAGGAAGGAGACAGGGATGTCCACTTTCACCATTATTATTTGCATTAGTCGTCGAATCCTTAGCTCTCTTACTACGTGAAACACAAGAATACACCGGGATAAAAAGAGGACAGACTGAACATAAAATTTCTCTGTATGCTGATGATCTTTTATTATATATGTCAAACCCTGCAAAATCCATTCCAGTGATAATAGAAATCTTGAGGGAATTTGGGTCAATATCTGGATATAAATTAAATTTATCAAAAAGTATATTATTCCCTATTAATTCTAAAGCCCGGATGAATACCAGCATCTTTGAAAGTTTTCCCTTTTCAATCTCAACTCAATTTAAATATCTTTGGATAAATATTACTCAAGAATATAATAGCCTCTTTAAACACAACTTTTTAAAATTATATGAAAAAACAAGACAAGACATAGACACATGGATAAATCTGCCAATCTCATTAGCGGCCCGGATAAATACTGTTAGGATGAATATTCTGCTGAAATTGTTATTTTTATTCCAGTGCATCCCAATCTGGATAACTAAGGCCTTTTTTAATAAGATAGATTCTCTTATTTCACACTTTATTTGGAATAGAAAAACCCCAAGATTTTAAAAAAAATTTCTTCAAAGATCACCTTGTCAGGGAGGGATGGAATTACCCTGTTTTCAGCGCTACTATTGGTCATGTAATATTCGCTCAATGTTGTTCTGGGTTTCCCCTCATGGGCTTGATTGGAGTCGGATAGAAGACGAAAGCAGTTATCCTTCCTCTTTAAAGGCCTTATTGTACTCTGCAGTCCCTACTTTAAATCAAAAGATTAAGAACCCAGTAGTCTCACATTCTATTAAAATCTGGTCCCAAATAAGAAAACATTATGGATGGACAGATATGTCAGTTCTTAGCCCACTAATAAATTATCATGTGTTCCCCGCCTCAATCTTAAACATATCGTTTGATCAGTGGAACCATAAAGGAATTCACTGCATAAAAGATCTGTTTATTGAAAATGTTTTTCCCACATTTCAACAATTACAAAACAAATTTAATCTGGAGAGCAAAGATTTTTTTAAATATCTACAGATCCGAAGTTGTATAAAAAGTTTATTTCCATCCTTCCCTACACGGCCACCAGCTTCCTCAATGGAGACAATCCTCACATTCAATCCAACTAAAAAAGGTCTCATAACGATGGTCCATAACTGGTTGTCACAGGAGGACTCAGCACCTACATTGGACCACCTAAAAGAGGCATGGCAAGAAGACTTAGGGATTAGTATTACTGATAATCAATGGTCTAAAGCTCAAGAGTATGTTCATTCTACTTCCATATGTATTAGACATGGTCTCCTGTAATTCAAGATTTTACACAGATTGCACTTATCCAAACTGAAATTGTCCAAAATGTTTCCCTCTGTTGATTCGTCCTGTGACAGGTGCTCACTGGCCTCACTAGCACATATGTTTTGGAAGTGTCCACGCATTATATCATATTGGAACAGTATTTTTCGAATCCTTTCCAAAATTTTAAAGAAGCACATCAAAAAAACTAGAACAAAACTAGAGAACAAACTGACGAGGACTAAACATTCACCGGCTACTTAAATACAAAACTGAACTTATGCCAACTCAAAACACCTGGGACATCAATCAAGGAGAACACTGGGAGACATCAAAACAGGAACTTAAACAGGAAGTGACACTACCTCACATTAAGAGACCTAAGACACTATATGGAAAACCGGAAGTACAAGAAATACCAAAATAAAAGCCAAACCGGAAATACACACACAACTAAATTAAAAGCAGAACAAGAACTCTGACATGGGAGGGAAGCTGAACACGATACACAGAGAACTAAAACCCAAAAGCAGGCCCAGAGAGAAACACAAAACCACATCTCCTACATAAAACTAACACAAAACCCCAGAACTTAACAATTTGATGAAGTCTAGATGTGATGAATGCATGTATGACCGATTCCAGGTGTCTCCTTTTTAGAAAGATTTTTTTAGCTGTGTCGCTGTTTATTGACATAACTTCTGGCTCTTTTTGCCACACCAATCAGAGGCCAGCAGTGACGAGGTGTGTGCTAGCGTCATCATCTATCATAGCCAATCACTGCACAATGGGCACTGCGGCTCGACTCAGCCCTGATCGGTGGCATGTAAAATCCACGGTTCAGCCTCAAAAAGGAATAGTGAATGAATAATATGAATAATAATGAATGCTTTCAAACTGTGCTGTGATGGGCGGGGCTCAGTAGAAACCAGTGAGAGAGCGCTAAAACTGATGACACACAAACCCACATACTCTGTTGAAACACTTATGACATCTTGGTCTGCCTAAAAAAACCCTGACTTACTGGAGCCATCATCAGGAAATGAAGTCTCTGGATCTCCAGAGACTTTCAATGAACTGTTTATGGTGAATGTTAATCAATGTTTTCTTACAGAATCACCAACTACCATGAGGTAATATCCCACTAAGTTACAAAATCATAAATGATATTGACTGTTGTGTTGAAATACTGTGTTAAATATATCAGTTAAAATTTAAAATGTTTAATCTGTGAAATCAACAAGCATCTTGAAACCACTTTCTTAAATTAGAATTTCTTATGACTTGTGGGATAAATGTTCTGTTGATTTTAGATTTATTTAGTTATACTTACGCTAAACCCAAAACCTGTTGTGAATGTGATTCCATAAGAGAGTGGGTGAGTAAACCTTTCTTTATAGAGTTATACATTAACTTAAACAAAGCCAAGTATCCTGGTTTAAAGAATTGGAGAATCAAAACAAACAAAACTGTTGAACGCCAGAACTGTTTTGCATCCACTTAGGAAGGAATATTCAGTTTGTTGCATGTTGACTGGAATAAGTACACAGACTCAGTCATCAGCTACACACAGAGGTGCATGTGTGTGGCTGCCGTCATCAGAACCTACGCCAACTGTGTAAATCAAAATTTGAATATTACCACAGGGATGCAAACTGCCGGACTGATTGTGAGCAGATGCACAAGGGTTCTGTAAAACCACAGAGAAACTGGACCAGACAATATTTCAGGCCATTTGTTGAAGGATTCTGAGTTATCTGTTGTTTTTAAAGAGATTCTCACTTTAACAGTTCAAAACTGTCACAATCATCCCAGTCCCCAATAAAACAACTATAAAATGTCCTAATGACTACATGCCTGTAATACTTACCTCTGACAGAATGAAATGCTTTAAACTACCAGCAGTGTGTGATTTATGAAAAAAGCAGAGGTTTGTTTTTTTTTACACTTTCTAACGGTCCAAAAGAACTGCAGCGGGGATTGCTAAACATAGCAATGAAGTAGGCCTATCTGAATTTTATCACATAATTATATAAATGTTACGGCCACAGCTGTCAGGCTTGTGTGTTTCTTCTTTGATTGATGTGATGCTGTGAGAAGGGAGAGGATACGCCGCGGCGCTGTCCCTTCAGTACCACACCTACAGCGGCCTGCGTCACGCCTCCATCTGCCTTACCTGGTTCTGTCCCGAAGTACCTGTCTCCGCCCAGGACCAGCTGAAGATAATCAGCTGATGGAGACTGTTTAAAAGACACTGTGACCCAAATTTCGAGGAGCAACAGACCTGAGCTGCTTTTCTCTTCGGCCTGTGATACTTGATCGCTATGTTTATATTTCTGGATGTATTTTCTCTTTATTCTGTTGTATATTGGTGATGGTAATTTGTAAAGTTTGTTTACGGTCATAATTTATAAGAAAACCACACATTCCCATTTGCTGAATAAAGCAGAAGAGTTATAAAAGCACTTCTTCCTTCTTGTCCAATTATTTACTCAGAAGGCCTTTTTATTCTAAAAAGAGCCATCATCAAGTCCGTCCTCTGCTGGTCCATCACAGTCCGGTTTGGTTCCACAACCAAACTAGACAGAAACAGACTGCAGAGAGAATCACTGTGCTGATCTGCCCTCCATCCTGGATCTGGACTCCTTCATCCAAAACGGGAATATTTACTGTTCAGCAAGTTAACTGTCTGCAATACTACCATGCATTTTCCAGTTATAGAATAAACATGGCAGCTTTTATTTTGACATCCCTGACCTACTTCCGCTAGCAAGCTAGCACCATTTCAAACCCAAAACTTTGCATTAATTCAAATAAGGCACATTTCAGTGCAGTGGTAACGTGCTATTAATCTTACTGAAACATACAGTGAACCTGGATTGACATAAATCTGTCGTATTTACAGTCTTTGCACCGAGACAGTTCAAAGTAGCTAAAACAGAGAGAATCTGCAGCTGTGACGGCTGGAAATTAAATCAAATAAACCGCAAAAACAAATGAAAGTATCTGTTACATTGAACAAAGGCTGATACAGATCCACACCAGAAAACTACAGTGAACTACACCACATTAATGGTAGTATAAGGTTAAAGAGAGATGGACAATCAGATGACCCAGCTTTTCACCAGAACTTGCAATTTGTGAGTGTGAATTTATTTTGTATTCATAATCTATTGATAAATGTGTGTGACATTAGCGAACACCCAGAGTTACGCACAAAATATGTTTTACGGATGGCAAATGATACCAGTAACCAAAGTTACGCACAAATCATCGATTAAACACGCACAATCCTATTGAGACTATTTTCTCTCCCTACGTTAGAACTCGGGTTTTATCACCACCTGCGTAGTTTGAGAGATTAAAACTGAAAGAGAAGTTGTTGACCTGTTTTCACCCACTATGAAGGTAAGAACACCTGTGGAGCTAAAATATTCAGGAGAAAGAGTCCCTTCCATTAAAAACTGTTTTTAATGGAAGGGACTCTTTAACATTTAAAGTACGAGTATCAGACCTCCCCTTTATTAGCCCAAATATTAAAGGACATGTCTGCTTTAAAAACATTAATATCAGCTCTTCTCTGGCAGCTTGGTGGGAGTTTCTCAGTATGACTGAGTCTTCACTTATCCCATGCAAACCTACCCCCATCTGGAACAACCCTGATATCTTACAAAACAATAAGATGATAAACTTTTCAGATTGGAGCAGTAAAGGAATCAAATACTTAGAACATATATTTGAAGGAACAGATTTTAATCCATTCAACAGTTTAGTTCTGCAGTATGGAATTAACAGGAATAAGTTTCTACATTATCATCAGATTAAATCTATAGTGAAAAATAAATTTAAGATTAATCAGACAGAACTACAAACTCCTATAAGAAAGGTGCAATTTTGGAATCTTAAAAACCCTAAATTAATGTCTAAAATATATGGCATACTCTCTAAAATTGATGAATCAATATCCCTTCCTATTAAAAATGGGAGGCGGATTTATCAGTCAGCTTTAAAGCTGGAGTGCGTAACTTTTATATGTCCGTGGATGTCCGTTTCAGCCAAGCCACTATCAGAGGAGATGACACAATGCAGATTAAGCCGATCGGCTCCTCAAACATCTCACGGTATTTTTCAATATATATCATTTTTACTTTGCGTGTCGACTGCGACATTCCCGCGCTGTCGCACATGAAATTACGTCTTTTATGTCACAACAAGAAAAATAATAAGAAATAGAACGCAGTGTCTCGTAGCAGCCGGCAGAACGTGAAGGTCGACATGGCGGAGAATCCAAATAAACAGCCGAGAGACACTTATCGGGAAGTGGATCCTACCACGAAAAAAAATAATAATTCCTGGACGTTCAGCAGAGGGACTATTGGCTAAGAAGGAAAGTGACCGAAGGAGAAGGCAAACGCGAATTTGTATCGGCGTCGCTTTTCCTCGGTGGAGAGAAGAGATCGGGCTGATGTTCAGGGGTGCACATAAGTGGTCCGCAGGTCCGCACACACTGTCAAAATATAAAATGCGCACCAGATGAAACCCAGAGCGCCGAAGTTCCAGCTGATCAGCTGATTCTGTCTCTATCTGTGTCAGTTTGTGTCTGTCAGTTTACCAGTGTAACGGTTTTTCAGTCAGTCAGATCAGTGTAGCTGACTGCAGGATTCTGCATCGTGTCAAAACTGAAAAAATTCACTGAATAAGACAAATAGATCATTGTGGCCCCAACAGCTGACTAATAAATTTCAACACCAAACTGTTAAATGTAGATTAAAGTGAACAATCAAACCTGTAAACAATCCAACCTGAACTCTGAAGGTTTTTTTTACCAGTATTTTTATATTTTACTGGTTTCTCTTGATTTTTTCAACAATGAAATGATATTTATTGAAACAAATATAGAGCCAGGTAAAGTAAACAGACTGAATTTGAAGCTTGATTAAGACAGATACCGGTTGGAATAACAACGGCAGAGATAAAGCGGTGGCAGCTGGGCTTACGTCATATGGAAGCGCCAGCTTTATTGTTGTTATTGACGCAAAAATTCCGCTAGGGGGCGACAGAAGTTACAGAAGTTACGCACTCCAGCTTTAACCAGAGCTTCTGGTCACTTACATGCTTAAAAATATTTAAAATGACAAGAAATGCCAACCTGCAATTAATACAATTCAAAATCCTCCATAGAACACATTACACAGGTCAACGAATGTTCAAGATGGGTTTCATTCCATCTAACACCTGCTCACATTGCACAAGCAGTTCACCTGATGATTACATCCATACTGTCTGGTTCTGCCACCTGTTCAAAGATTCTGGCGTAAGATACAGTATGTGAAGACTTATCAACTTGTCTGAAATGTAACTTTCCTGCTGCTCCATCAGTTTGCCTTCTGGGTGATTTAGAAAACATTAGTCTGAAGTCAAACACAGTCCACGTGGTTTTTATCCCCTTATGCATTGCTAAGAAGACAATCCTTATGAACTAGAAGAATAAAAATAATCTTAGTATTAAACAATGTAAGGACCTACTGGTGGACCAAATTAGTCTTGAAACTGCTTCTGCCTCTACATCAGACAAATCTCTCTGGACTCTTCTAATCAGCTCCATCACTTAGTGAGGGTGGAGGTCCTGGTCTTGTCCTGGTGACTGATTGCTAATCTGGGGTTGTCTGGGCTTTTGGGGCCAGAGGGCCTGCTTGGGGTGGCCAGGGTTGGTTGGCCAGCACGGGGTGCCATTCATCTGGCCCAGTCGGACTGTGGTGGCTTCTGGATGCTGTTGTCTGGCGGCTACATGCAGGGCTGCTGGGGAGGTCCACGCCGGCGGGCACAGGTTGCCGGTCAGGTAGCTATGGTGCTCCTGAGTACGGCTGGGGTGGGTTGGGGGTCCGGGAGTCCTGGGGTGGTCCTCCTCTGGGCTTGGGTCCTGGTTGGTAGGCCGCTGGGGTTGTGGGTTGTCACCTTCTCTTGTGCTTGGCCCTGGGGCCTCCGGTGTGTCGGCGGGACTGGGGCATCTGGGGGTTTGTGGGGAGAGCTCTATCATCTACCCAAATAATCCTTCTCATCGGGGAATTGCTCTGGGGGTGGGGGGACTCATCCTGGGTGTCTATTGTCTCTTTATATTATGAGTGCTAAATGGAAGCTGGGGTGGGTTTAGGTTCTCCTTTTGGGACAGTACTGGGCAACTTGCCTTGGGCGCCGTTAGTCTCGGAAGTAGCCGCTGCCGGATTCCACATGTTAGAACATCCATTACCATCAATTCATCTGAGCGGGAGGAGTGAAGTGCAGGGTCTTCCTACATCTGAGTTCTCTGCCTGCCGCCGGGGGCTGGGGGACGACCTGGCCATGTGGTCAGGGTCAGGAATGGGTGGCGGTGGTCTTTGGCTGCGGCGTTCCTGGTGGTCGGTTTTGTTCTGCCTCAGAGGGGAAGGGATCAACTCCTGGGTCTGGGATTAGTTAACACCTTGGGGGTACTGGTACCTATATCTGGGAGTGTAGAGTGTGTAAGAGGAATTTAAGTATGTCTGTGGTGTCTATTTTGGTTTCTGTTCATGTTGGTGTGTATGGTAGAGTTTGCGTATGTGTGCATGAAGGTGGGAATGTATGCTTGTGTATGTGTATGACTGTTTGTGTATGTATGTCTGTCTTCGTCTATGTGTCAGGGTGGGTCTTCGACTGCCCCTCTGTCTAACAATATCTTATGCCCCTTTATTAGGGCCCATCTCTTTTCTAATATATTTGGATTACTGATTGTAGGAACCTGCTGATTGGAGCTGGCAGTCACCTAAAGTATTGACAAATTCGAAAAAATGGAAAGTATGTAACCTTATCTGGCAGCACTTGGACTAACAAGCTCGGGGGCTCTGGATCACATACTGATGTGGTTAGGATCTCACTGGAAGGATGGATGTCATCTTGGAGAAGCTGCAGGTTCGGTTCAGTGTGGAGGAGTGATTGATTGGCTGTTTTTTTATGTGATTTGGTCCATTTCGGCTGTTTCGGATTCTCTGTTGGAATAAGTATACCATATGGACTGAAAAGACTGCTGCATTCTGCAATTTCTGTCTAAAACTCAAAAGGTCAACACTCCAAACTCCCCTGAGGAGAATGCAGATGGGACACTCGGTTCCCCCTCCCTTCTCACTCCAAACACCGAAGCTGGAAGACAGACGTTCCCAAGGTCAGAGACTTCCTGACAAAAACATCTGACAGTGGTGTTTACATTCTTGCAATACATTACACAATCATACATCGCAGACGCGCCCCCCTCAATGACCTCATCGTGTGTGCGTAGTATCTGTTCAACCCCCCCCCCCCGCTGGAGTGTTTTTTGTGCTTCCATCCAGCGCACCCCCGTGGGCACTGGGTGTAAGGACATTTTTTTACCTCCTCAGACCCACTGTAGTTTTATTCATCTTTTTTCTAATACAATAATTTGTACCCTTCTTGTCTCTGGGGGTGTACCCTGTAGTCCAGGTCTATTTTTGTACCTTGTGAAGTTGTTCCACTAAAACAGTAAAATTATGCCACTTTTTGAAGTCTAAAACCAACATGTAAACCATCATATTGAAAATGATGGATGAAACTTAATAAAATTTAGATTAACCAGCTGTCATGGTTCTGTTACCAGGTGGGTTGTTTTCGAGCTCCAAGTGTGACCCAAACTCCAGACACACACAAGCGAGTAAACAGCGTTGCAGTTCAAACAGTGTTTAATATTTACAGCGCTCCAAATACAACAAATGCAAAACTGTGCTCGGGGAGATGAACTCAGGACGGACTGGTGCGGGACAGGAACGGTCCTGGGTTGTGGAGAGAGAGAGATTAGTGACAGTCTGTGGAACCAGCTTGCGGTGTGCGGGGATCGTGCTCGGTAACTCACGGTGACGGGTTTGTCATCCTGCTGTGAGGAGGGATCCGGAGATGCTGCCGCGGGGGTGGTGATCCAGACTGTCCAGGGATTTGTGTGAGATCCGGGTCCGGGTGCTGTTCGTGCCGACGTAGTTCCAGCAGGGGTGACAGCAGCGCGCTGACCGGGAAGGTGTGGATCCAGAGGAAGCCAGAGACAGACAAGGAGCCAGAGGGAGAGAGCTGGTTGTGGGATCCAGCAACAGAGCTCTGAGACATCCGTGCGAAGCCAGTCCTCACGATAGGCGGGTAGCTGACCACGCTGAGGCACTGTAAGCTGGAGAGGCGCTCCAGGACAGTGGGCTAGACACAAGGGAAGAGAAGGCAGGTTAAACACTGCTAGAAATGCTCTTGTCAATAATAATACTGGCCACTCTGTTACCACGGTAGATAGTGGAACAAACTGGCGTCTGTCTCTTGTTCCTCCTCTGCTTAAGTACCCAGCTCTCCTGAGCTGGGTAATGATCCACACCTGCTTCCACTGATGATCCTGCTGCCACGCCCTGCAAGACAATTAGTCACACACACACACCACCCACCAGCAGCAGAGATCCTGACACCAGCCTTGACCAGAGTTGCAGGTGCAGTTGAAATGGTACAAATTTGTACTTTATATCAATTTGAACCCTCAGAGGGACATTTCTGGCTTTTTAAAGACCAATATTGTACTTTTGAGGGAACAATTTAAAACAATTTACCTACAGGTACAAAAATGTCCTTGTCTCGTACCTCTATTTCTGAGAGTGTAGCTTTAGGCAGTACGGTATCTGCAGAGGAACAAACATCTGTGAATTTACTCAACAATTTTGTGTTGACATAGTTCAGTGGTCTTGTGTAAAAATGGAACTTAACAGTATCGCATTCATTTGGAGAAATATCTTATGATATCACATAATTACATTTTTGTGTTTACATGTTCACTCTCTTTGGGTCTGTAATTTGATTAGAAAGAAATTACAATTGTATATAAAAACTTTGCCATGACATTTACTTTCAACACCATCATACACCTGCTCCAACAAACCCACTGTCATCTGGACAAAGCACGTAGCACTGTGTCAAAACCTCCAGAAGACACAGGTGGATGCCTCCACAATCACCTGGATTAAGGACTACCTCATAAACAGACCACAGTGTGTGAGACTGAAGAGTTGTACATCTGACCAAGTGATCAGCAGTAAGGGAGCACCACCTTGACTATGTGTTGTCATTTCCCTTGTTCCTCTCATTTGCTCCCCAGGTGTGTCTGGTCTGAGGAGGGTGTATCTCACATAAACAAGGGATGAAATATTCCCACTAGAACCATCAAATTGTTATTGCTTTTGATTGTTACTGCTGCCATTAACTGTTTCTCTGTTTATCTTTCTATAGACACGACGACTGGCCAAAATACATCAGTGTTTGTCTCTTTCCTGTCAGCTCAGACCCCAGTCGGCATCCTGAGCCCAGTTCTGGTTCTGGTTCTGGTTCTGGTTCGGCTAGAGGTTTCTTCCTGTTAAAAGGGAGTCGTTCCTTTCCACTGTCTCCAATCGTGCTGCTCAGGATGGAGGATTCAGCCCAATCAGCTGGTTCCTTAGATAGAACATGTTTTATTATTAATTGGTTGATTTTTCTGTGAAGTGCCTTGAAATGACTTTGTCATGAACTGAAGCTTTATAAATAAATAAACTTGAACTTGAAACTTGTTTTCATGATTAGTTCCTGTGTTTGTTTCTCCCAGTGTTCTTAGTTTGTTATCAGTTGAGTTCATATTTAAGTCTTGTAGAGATGTCTGTTCCTCTTCAGTCCGTTCTTTGTCTCATCGTTATCCTGAGTCCTAGTCATAGTCATATTAATATCCTAGCATTAGTTCATCTCTGGTTCCTGTTGCTTTCCCTCTGGATTATTTTTGTTTGCTCCCGCCTTGGTTCATCACTTCCTCCCTCATCTCTATGTAAGTTTTTGTTGCTGCCCCGTCAGCCTGTTATTTTATTATTAAATACTTTGGTCTGCGTAAACCTCTTCCGTTTTGCATTCTTCTCTGCACTTGGGTCCAAGCTTAATACCGCAAAACATAACACTTTCAGTACAGGTCAGAGTCCTGCCATCTACAAAAATACTCTGATGAGTCTGCAGTTGTTGGTGGATCAGAGATGGACAAGAGACTGAGTACAGAGAACTGGTGGACCACTTTGTGTCCTGGTGTTCAAACAATCATCTCATCTTGAATGTGAACAAGACAAAGGAGATGATTGTGGATTTTAGGAAGAGCAGCAACATACCAAAACCCATTTCCATCATGGAGAAGAAGTGGAGAGGTAAAAAAGTAAATATAATGTATAAAATAGAAGTTGAATTGAATTTGAATTCAGCTTTCAACTAAATTCATGTGTAGTCTGTTAGACATCGACTATTTCAGTGTTTTCATTGATATTTTGTAGTGGGACAGCGCCAGTTGACTGCCAGCTAAAACACAGTAGGGTATAAAATAATTTATTTATATCTACAACTACTTTCCTAATGTAATTTAAGCTTAGTCCTGATTGGAAGATAACTGAACACAAGATGCCAGTGTCATAATACATAAACCTAATTTAGTTCAACTGAAAATAAATATAAATAGGTGGGAAAAAAACAAAGTTAAAGGTAACAAATATTTTATTATTGGTTTTGTATTCATACTGAGAAATTATTTGTGTGTATTTGAACATTTCATTGTGTGTTGGAGCGTTCTTTTAAATATATTGTCATTTTTCTGTCAATCTGCAGTTAGCCATCCACTGTCCATTAAGATGTGTGTTTTATTAAGACAAACCCTTTTAGTGTGCCAAGATGCTAGAGCACAAAGATTTGTCGTGAAGATAAAGTGCTATCCAGCGAGCATTCAATGCAAAACAAAAGGAGCATTCAGTGTCTCTTGCTCTCAATACCCCATATATGTGCTCACTCCTACGCGGAAAGGAAATTAATTCTGGGCATACTGATTTGAGCCGGACTGATAAATGCCCCCATCTGATTACAAAATGAAGCACATGATTATTTTTGTCCTGTTAAAACATATTGGGCTAACCTTGTGGCATCATTTGATGTAGCTAGTGTCAAAATCAAAACTGAAAAATGCAAATGAGATTATGGAATTGCTCTTAAAGAATCCCTTCCATTAAAAACAGTGTTTCTGAGGTTTCTGTTGAATATTTTAGCTCCACAGGTGTTCTTACCTTCATAGTGGGTGAAAACAGGTCAACAACTTCTCTTTCAGTTTGAATCTCTCAAACTACGCAGGTGGTGATAAAACCCGAGTTCTCCTGAGTTCTAACGGCCTGTATCTGTTTCATTACAACTCCTTTGTTTGTTAGTATTCATCAGCTCCTGCAGTTGAAACCACACCTAGCATGCTGCTGGCTAAAAGCTGTTAGCATAAGATGTAGCAAACGGGAAGAGAGAATGTGTCCTGTTACCATGTGCAGAGGTGCAGGAAACAGTATACCTTGCTCTCATAGGCTAGTTTGTTAGCCAATCAGAGTCCAGCAAATTTGAACAATGAATATGAACGAGCTGCTGATGAAATCTGACGGAAGGAGCCGGAACCACCCGAATTTTAATGCAGACAGATTGAAAGGTCTGTTAATCAGTGTTTCCTGATGTTTTTTAGATATAAATTGTTTCATATTACTGGTTAATACTTAAGAAATAACCACAAAGTCATGAAAATTATATGAAATGGTCTCTTTAAAGACCTGATGTTATGTTCTAAAAGCAGTTAAAAAACATTATACCACAGTTAGTTCTGACCAAGTAATTTGATTGGACAACAGACATTCCAGAGTGCTGATATTACAGAACAGCACAATATCACTCCACTGTACACAGGTGTTCTCATTAACGTTACATCAGTTAACTCTTGGATTTTGGCAAACTTCGCACAGCAAAGATGGACATATTTCCTCACACAACTTCAGATCTATATTATGAATGATCATAAAACTCTGAGGAGACCACAGCGGCCTGAATACATCAGCACAAACCAGGTTTTCTGACATGACATCGGCCGACTTCGACAAATTAGAGAAGAGCAAAAATGAAGCGAACACTGTAAGACAGACAACTTGGGCTCTGAACTGCCTTCAGACTTGACTCAATCTAAAAAATATCCAGGTAAACTTTCAGCAAGTAAAGAAGAGCGAGCTGAACACAGTGCTGAGGGAGTTTTATGGATCGATCTGGATAACTAAAGGGAGCTCTACAGCATCAGCACCTCTGATTTCAGGCTGGATTAAATCATTATTTTAAAGAACCTCTGGTGAGGCGGTCATGGAATTTAATGCAGGACCCAGAGTTCATACTAGCTAACAATGTTTTCAAAGGATCTGTCAAAAAGATAAGAAGGGCAGAGAAGGACAAAATGACCACCCCCGATCTCACCTGAAGACCAGCACATCATAAAATATTCTGCCGCTCTGAGTCCAGACAACCTGAAAGGTTTAAACAAGGTTTGTATGATACTCAGTTGCACTTTGGACGCAGGGGCAAAGAGGGCATGGCCGTTGCACCCGTGGGGGATGTGGCTGTTATAACATCCACACTTTTCCTGGTGAGAGGGTTCAACACTAACACTTTTTCTGCAGTTTTGCACAAATGTTTTACTTCTGTCGCTCCTCCGCGTTTCTCTAACCGCTCTGTGTCTGCACGCTGCAGCTGCCTCTTCACCTCTCCCTCTCAAACATGTCACTGGCTTTGAGTGTGACCAGCTGATGATTGACTGTTCTGCCTTAAGTCCCGCCTCTCTTGGTGTGTTAGATTTATTATTCAGCTTAGGCTGGAGAGGCGGGAACAGATGATTACTTACATCTCCTTTTACAAACTCCCTTTCAAGGTATTTTAAATAAGCATTTTTACTTTTAAGGTTTTTAAATCTGCTTTATTAGTTTTGTTTTATTTTCTGTGTTCTGAGTGTGTTTATAAACTTTTCTAGAATCACTCATTTAAATAGGAAGCTTTTAATATATTGTATATTATACCTTCTATACATTGTATTCATTGTTTTTATTGACAAACAAACAACATCCATCCCCCACACTTTTGAAAAGCTTGTGTAATGTAGCAAGTCCATTAGATAGGCTGTTGTAATGGTTTTGTAGGATAAATGAAACAATAGACAATAACAAGTGTTAAAATATTTATTTAAAAAGGTAAAGAGGGCTGACCTGCAAGAAGAAGAGAGTGGGATGAGTATTCAAAGTTAGAATGGTAAAGGATTGATTGTTTTTACTTACCTACCTCTTTTGTGCTTGAGGTGTTCCGGCCAAAAGAGTCCCCAGGGAGCCGGAGCACCTAAAGAAGGTTCTGGAACATTCCATTCAGGATGAATAGGAGGGATGACCTGTGAATTTCTTTTAAGGAATGCAGATTAGATTCACTAAATGTATTTAGGATTTATGGAGAATATTTCTATTATGGTATTGTAATTTATTGAAGAAGTCTTATTGATGATGAGCTAAGGATAATGCTAAGAATATTGAAATGTTGTATTTTTGTACTTACCTGTGTCTGTGTTTTAGGACCTGTCCAATTCTGCACACCTGTTATAAATACAGCTCTTTGTTTGTTAAGTGAGTGATGGAGCTGCATGTAGGCATTTGGATGCTGCCCTGATTTAAAATGTAAATAAATGCACTTGGGTCTGCACTGAACATCGACCTCCTTCGCATCACTTATTCCTCCAGAGCGCATGAGGGTTATCCTGACCAGTGCCCTAGGCACCACAGCTTGCTACACCATTGAAAGAGGGGAATCGGGATCTCAAACCTGACTCATTCATCCTTAAATGTGATGACAACAGAGCTGAATATTTCACCATGATGTTCAACGTAGTAACAAAAAATCATAAAGTCCCACTGGAGAAACAGAGAAAACATGAGAAGCGAGGAAATGCACTCTGCCCAGTCACATCGCCGAGGAGGGTTATTAATATGTTAATGTTGTTTATTGCCATTAAAATCTTAAATTTTTCACAGGAAGAACAACTGAGTGAACTACTTAATATTGCTCATTGTAACACGTTGCCATAGTAATAGGTCTAAAGACCAGCTGTTATGATAAATAAATGATGAAATAACTGTATTAACGTATGTTCTGAGTTTCTGTTGCCACGGTTGTTCAGGTGTTCTTGTGCCTTTGAGGATCTGTTTTGTGTTGTGGACCAGATTGATGTAGTGATGTAGTATTATGTCCACGTTAGTTCTATCAGTCATTTGACCCCTGTGGTCTTACTTTTCATATCCCCTTTCTCTCAGACGGCCATAGTCCGCTCTGTACACATTTAGTGCATTTTGTAGTGTATAAATGTTGAGACAGACGGGCTCAAAGCCAGGGTGCAGTGTCATGCAGGTGACGGGAGTATTTGTGTTGTTCATTCTTCTGACAACCTGAGCAGTGAGACATGAATGTAAACATAAGTAGCCTAACATTGGCAGAGACAGCAGAAGGAACCTTAGTCTGTGTCAATCTAAACCATGCCGTATTGTTTATCCAGAGTAACCTACTGGAGGGGTTTCTCTGCAACAAATATTCTCCGCTTGCGTCTGCATTCTCACACAATTCCCTCAAATGCACTTATGCAGATCAAGTCATTTAGTCCATTGGACAATGCAAAAAAAATCCACAAACACACACCTGTTCTTGAAATAGGTAGCTAGGTGCTGAGATGGAAACATGATTTATAATGAAAGAATAAAATAACTACTCGCACACCACAGAGCTCCAGTTTGCAGTCAATTTATTAGCTGCAGAAAGCAATGTTAACGATTCGAGCGTTATTATTGCAATTGCAGGGCAAACATTACCACTTTTTTGCAGCTAATAAATTGAGTGCAAACTGGAAACCTGCTATATACACAAGTCGTTTTATATTTCCGTGTGTTTGACAATGTTAATGTGTCATTATGTATTGTTACTGTTTATTTTGAGGGGTGCCTGCACTCATCATTAGCCCAGCACGCCGTAGCATTATAATCATTGTGGAGTTAAAAAAAATATTACTAATTTTTATTACCAATCTGCAACAGCCATCGACAAACAATCAGGAACTGGTTGGGCAGGTATTCTGTCGCCTTCCTCCTCAGATTCAGGATCAAAGACATACGGCTGTCTCTCCAAAAACATGGTTTGTTTTGCCTAGTTTACTACTGTGGAATCTGAGGCATGTCCCATCGTACAACAGCGGGGGGAGCGTCACAGGACTGTTAGCCAATCAAATGAGATCCTCATGAATATGTAATTGAGAAGCGAAACACAGGTAAATCTAGGTTTTTCTGGGTACGCCTCAAATCCGTAAACTAAAGCGGCTTGAAACAAAGCATCCAGAATAAATTTTTACATCAATTTGGCCCATATAGTTCTAATTAACCCCAAAGATCCCTGTAATAATAGCGAGAAGTTTATGGAATGGGAGCTTTAAGGTCTGTTTTTTTTTAAATGGACTAACCCCTCCTTTCCACCGGACGCGTCAGCAGCACGTTACTTCAGCAGCACGTCATACGCAGCTGATAGATACCGCTGTAGTCAATAGAACCCTTTCCACCGCATCCGTCAGCAGCACGAGTCGAACACGTCTCAGGAGCGACATCTCGCTGCACATACACGCCGGTTCTATTTTTTACGCGCTACGCGTCTGAAACGCGTCACAAGTTCGACATTTTGGAAAGAGGAAGACGTCTGGCTTGAAGATCGAGGTTGAAAACAGTTGAAAAACAGTTTCTCACAACCTTGTTTGATTGAGATGTGGTGAAGCAGAGACAACTGCTGAACAATGACACTCCACTACTGGGTTTTTAGACCCCCGCTGTAAACTTTTCCAAAACCGAAATACGCTCCGAGGGAGCAGCTCTCTGGATCTTTAAATGTCCTTCATATTTACATAAAACGGACAAAACATAAAACACAAACCATTTGGAGCCATGTTGTAGTTTTTTTCTGCTTGTTGTTGTGTATACTGACGAAGTCACGCGTGATTTTGCTAATCTCGCGTGACTTCATGCTCTTTCAATGACGGTTGCTTCTCTGCTGCTACGCGCCTCATACGCACCCAGTGGAAAGGACCAAGCAGCAGAATACGTGAGTGAGGTGTGCTGCTACAGTGACGTGCTGCTGACGCATCCGGTGGAAAGGAGGGGTCAGATCGACAACAGGTCTCTGCACTGGCTGATGGAGGAGCCTCTGATCTGTGGAGCAAGGCTTGATATGAGTGATCACTCCATGCCAGGGCTCGCATGGGCACTGTGTTACATCAGGACTGTAAGCCTGAGACAACTGATGGAAGTTGCAGGACCGGAACTTTCTGATGTCACTGCTCTGGCTGTCAAGATGGCGTCAGTCAGACTGAATCAAAAGGCTCTGGACCTCTGGAAAATGAGACTTTCTAGCAGTGAGAAGATACTTCTTTTAAAGTACGGCAGAGGAGAAACTACACCAGACCTGGCAGACGAGTTCCCAGACTTCCGTTTGTCTCCAGGTTTCATGGACTCAGATGTTCTTCTCCTGCAGATCAAAAGCCTGGATGAACTGACTCTCTATAGAGCTTCTAATCAAACATTGTATCCGAACTGTATAAAGACTATAAACAAGACAAGCCTGCGTGGAATACAGCCTACAGTCTGGTGGGACAGACTGGGAGGTCAGAAGCCACAGTGACTCTCTACATTCCTCCTCTAAAGAAAAGAACTGGAAATCTTCAGTGGAGAGTGCTTCATGGGGCGATCAACACAAACATCAGTTTTTAATGATGATGTTTTAAATGCATGCCTGTTCTGTGGTCTGTCCAAGAATAACGTTTCATGTTTTTGAAGAGTGTAGGAGACTTCAACCTCTTGTTAGTTTATTTAAGCTAGTTTTTAGTAGTTTTGGTGTTGTTGTTTTTTTCTTTGACTGCTTTTATTAGTGGTTTGAGGAAAAAAAAGAGCACAAAGTACTATTTTAAACTTTCTTATTGGTGAAGCAAAATTGGCTGTCCACCTGTCACATCGGAGCAAGCGGAGCAAACCTGTGACTTGGTGACTCTGTGGAGGCTGAATGTTAAAGCCAGGTTGCAGTTGGATTTTAGTTTTCACTCACTCAACCACAGTTTGGAGGTTTTTAAAAAACAGAAGGTAACATCCTTTGCAGAGTAACGGAGAATGGCAAATTAGAATTTGGTGATGTGTTATTATAAGAAAAATGTAATGGGTTTTATTGTTGTCGGCTGCTTCTTCTTCATCTTCCTCCTCTTGTCGCGAAACAGGACAATCTCCTACCGCACCACTGGTACTGTCACTAGATGTGCAACTCGGGCAGTAGGTGAGCACGCATCTGGTGCAAATGTGCAAGCGACAGGCAAGGCACACGATCTTGGTCTTGATGTCTTTGCTCCTGGGACAGATGCAACGCCTTTCTCTCTTGACCGCGTGCGACGAGGACAAAGGAAACACGGGGGGTAGGGGAGGAGTGCAGCGGCACGCGGAGGATGCTCTCCTAGCTGCGTTTGCCTCATCCATGATCGCCGTCATCGTTGCGATCATCGGTAGCTGCAGCAACAGCAGCAGCAGAGGATGACCCCCTTGCGGTCGTTCTCGTCGTCGTCGTTGCATTGGTTCCCCTGGCATTCCTGGCCTCGACCATTTTGAACACGAGCGCTTTGCCCAACTTCTCGAGGAACAGCCTTTGCTAGTTGAGTTTGCCCGACATCCAGTCGGGGCGCAGCTCCCTCTACAGCATGAAGGCTTGTAAGCCGCCACATCCACCATGTTGTTGAAAAGGGCCACCTAGACGTTTCTCTCCTGCAGCTGTAGGTACCCATGAGCTTGTCCAGATTATCAACGCCTCCCTTGGTGCGATTGTGATGTAGAATTGCGGAGGGTTTTAATTAGCTGCCGCATTGTTGTTGTTATTGTCATTGTTGTTGTCATCTTCGTGACCATCCGCTTATACCTCTGACGCCACTGCTGGTGGTCGCTTCTGCAGAGGCTTCCGCAGTGTACCGAGGCAAAGTGGTGAGGAAAAACACATTTTTGTTCTTCTTGGCCAAGTACGAGAGCATGATCGTCTCGGGTTCGTCCCTACTCATCAACATCATCCTCATTCTCCTCTCTTCATCGTCATCCCGGTCCGCACCATAGTAGTAGCAGTGCAAAGATGATGACGAGATTTCAGGGACCCTAGTGTGTTAAATAAACTGTTTAAGGAAAACGCTATTTGTCGTCCATGTCTTGTAGTGTTGAATTAACAATTCAACCCAATCAGACTTTGACAGAAAATGTTGTATTTTTATTTATTGGTTGATTTTTCTGTAAAGTGCCTTGAAATTACTTAGTTATGAACTGGCGCTTTACAAATAAATAAACTTAAACTGAATTGAACTACAAGCTTATTTTTATTTGTCTGAATTGTTTTATTTACTGAATACAGCCTGTAGTAACTGTGGTCTTTGTTTTCTTGTAACTGACGAGACCTGTTAGAGAGTGAAACTGTTGGAATATTTGCCCCACAGCAACAGAAGCTTTGTTCATTTCCACTGTCTGTGGGTGTGCATGTGTCACAGGCAGGTGGCAAAGTAAATGTCAGTGATGACTGTCTCTGTGTGTGGTCACATCAGTAAAAAAGATGAACATTTATTTTAAAAAGGGCAACTTTTAAAGGGCAGAGGTACAGCCCTTCTTATTAGATAGATGTAGTACTTATGTCCATGTAATGCTTTCTGTTTTTATTTCACTCAAACTTTTAAAACAAATACATTATACAATAAATAATACTTTTTTTCTATAATAAATTACCTACAGAAAAAGATGCAAGAGAGAGACAAACATCCCTTCACCGGTTATATCAGAACAAAGCATTTAAGAGAGCTCAGGTCTATTCTTCTCCAGCCATAGTAAGACTGATGGATTGCAAGAGCCATTAAGGGTGGAAGGACATAAGCCCATCAGCTCCCATTACCCTTTCCACACTATTTAACACCTTAGTAAAGACACTCACACAATGGAGCCTGTGTTATGTGGAACGTTGTCTCCCTCCATCACTCTTGTGCTTCAAATGTAGCTCTTTCAACAAAGAGCATTAAACAAATCTTCTTTCTGCAGTGATTTCATTCCCTATTACGTTCAACATTTGTGTGATTCTTTTAGGGTCCTTTTTGGAAGAAATACAATTTAATAAAAAATAGAACATCCTTCCATTTTTTATACCTGCTTGTTCCTGTTTAGAGTTGCACAGGACAGGTTACTGTCTCCAGTGGTCAGATGGCAAGAGACAAGGTTACTAGTTACCAGTCTGTCACAGAGTCACATAGAAACAAACAGCCATTCATATCGAGGGACAAATTAGAGTAATGGAAATGATATAAACCCACAATAATTCATTTTTATTCAGGAAAACATTACAAAAACATTATAAATTGATTAGCATCTCAGTGAGTGAAATAAGTATTTGATCCCCCACAGCTCAAACTGAATATCTTTCTGGCACATGAGGAGCTTGTTAATGGATCAAAGGCAGTTACGGTTATAGAAAACCATTGGTAACAAACTTAATGGAGTAAAATCTTGCAGTGCCTGAAAGGTTTACCTCCACAAAAAGGCACATGCACAAGCCTGTACAGTCAAAATCTAAAATATTCAGTGAAGGATTGGGAGAAAGCGTTGTTATGCAACAACTCAATCCCACAGACCTGAATGCAATCATATCCTGACTAGGTTATCCAAAGAAACAGTAGGCTTGACTCCGATGTAAAGTATGTCAAAATCACATTTAAATTGACCATTTTCTTTCTTTATGTACCATAGTCATGTATTGTAACATAAAGAGTTAATTTATGTTATTGTGTTACTGGTTAATGTGTCTTGTCTTTCTGGGTTTGGGCATAAATGTGACCTGGAGCTGGGCGATAGAACGATAACGATATGTATTGCAAAATAACTTTTTCTCAATAGAAAAATAAAACTATTGCGATAGACGTCATCTCTTTCTCTTCCTCTCTTAAAAAAACATAACAGCCAATCCACATTAAGTAGCTCAGAGACGATCCAATCACAGCTGCAGCATCATGTCACATGACTTGTTACGTACAGCACAAGCGCCAAGCCGCACATGTGTATTTGTTTGGGAAGCAGCCAGCGGCCGAGACGTCCGGGTAATGGAGGAAATGAGTGTGCCGACTAGAGAAAAATCAACTGAGAGTTTGGGTTACCAGGTTACCGAAGAGAACACAGATGAGGGTTCTAATGTCGGAGAGATTGTTGAAAGGAAGGGCCAGAGAAGTTCCGTAGTGTGGAGGTCTGACAAGAAACAGAGTAGCGCGCACTGTAAATTGTGTCGAAAGCATGTTCCCACAAAGTCTGGAAATACAACAGACCTTTATCACCTGAAGCAGTACCACCCACTAGAACTCAGTCTTTGACTGAAAGCTCCAATTCATCATCTAAAACAACCAGGAGAATCTCTGAGATGCAGCAACAGTCAATCGAGTCGGCTTTCTCCAGCGTCTTACCATATGACAACAAAGCTAAGAGACATAGCGACGTAGCGGCTAACTTTTGTGTAGTTTGTAATATTTGCATTTATTTATCTGAAACTGAAGTCTCATGTTCCTTAAGTACATCTGCCCTGTTGAACTTATTATTGTAAATAAATGTCTAAATCAAAACAAGCTGCTGATTATTTCACATTTTACTTGTGAGCAACGTCACATTTAAATCTTACAAATATAGTTATTTGGCTTATATCGTGATAGTCCCGACTCTGCCCTCCTGCTTGTCGGCCTTATTGAAACCAAACATCAACAATCTGGGGGTCATCTTTGACTCTGACCTCAGATTTGATGTCCAGATTAATCAGGTTGTTAGATCCTGTTTTTTCCACCTCCGTAGGCTGACCAAGCTAAAACCCATTCTGAAAAGATCTTCACTCAGTCATCCATGCGTTTGTGATATCACGCCTTGACTATGCTAATTCTTTGTTGTATGGTGCTCCTTCATCCGCAATAGGTCATCTCCAGTTGGTACAAAATGCTGCTGCACGATTTTTAACTGGGACTACTTTGAAACAACATATCACCCCTGTACTGGCTAATCTGCACTGGCTGCCAATCCGCTATCGGATTAAATTTAAGAACCTTTTATTTGCTTTTAAATCTTTGCATGCGCTCGGGCCACCCTACTTGGTGCAGCTTCTCTGTCCCTATGTCCCGAGGTGTTCCCTGAGGTCCTCTGAGCAGCACTTGCTGCAGGTTCGTCCAGCCTGCTATAAGGCTCGCGGGGAGCGGGCGTTCTCAGTTTGCGCCCCCAGCTTACGGAACCAGCTCCCCCTGACGGTCAGGCTCGCCCCATCTCTCAGTACTTTTAAAATTCGTTCACAGTCTTACTTTTACTCTCAGGCTTTTAGCTCTGCTGGGGCAGTCTAACCCCTTGCTGATTTTATTTTAATATTTTAGGGTTTGTATTTTATTATGTTTGCTTTTATCTCTGTACTTGTTCTTATTCATGTACAGCACTTTGGTCTGCGTCACTGTAGTTTTAAACGTGCTTTATAAATAAATGATGATGATATAAACAATAGACACCCAGGCTGAGAATGTCCTCATCCCCCCTGGAACCCCTCCCCTCCCCCACCTCTCAGAGCCTGCCCCCCCACACACTCCTGACGCCCCAGAACCCCCGACACATCAGAGGCCCCCAGCCCAAAGCCTGGCAAAAAAAAAACATGCACGGGCCCACGAACCCAGTAGCCAACAAGACAGGACCCAGCCCATCCGGAGTCTGAGCCAAGAGGCAGACTGCCCAGGACCATAGACCTCAGACTCCCACGGGAGCAGCAAGGTCACCAGGTCAGCAACCCATGTCCGTCAGCACAGACCTCCCTGGCAGCCCCACACGCGGTTGTGAGAACAACACCGTCCAGAAGCCACACAGCCCTGCCAAAATAGAGCGGCATACCCCCCATGCCATTCCCCCCGCAGCACACCCAGGCCCAGAAGACCCCCCCAGAGACCCCAGGCCCCGGCAGCCCCCAGATCCGCAACAAGAGCCAGCAGAACACAACCCAGGCCTCTACTCTATCAAGAATATTGACCACATTTCTTCTGAGGACACTTTTATTTCTGATCATCACTGTATTATGGAAGTTTTCTTAATTTCTTGAACCATTTTATGAAGTATTGGAGGAATTATGAGCCAAAATTCTTTGTAAAACTCTGCAGGTAAGCAATCAGGTCCAGGAGCTGCAGTTCACCTACAGAGCAAATAGGTCTGTAGAAAACGCAGTAAACATAGACCTGCATCACATCCTCCAGCATCTGGACTCCTACACAAGGATCCTATTTGTGGACCTTAGCTCTGCATTCAAGACAATCATCCCGGATCTTCTACGAGACAAGCTGTCCCAGCTGCATGTGTCCAACTCCACCTGCAGGTGGATCACAGACTTCCTGTCCAACATGAAGCTGCACGTAAGGCTGGGAAAACTGGTTTCAGACCCCCGGACCATGAGCACTGGATCTCCTCAAGGCTGCGTTCTTTCTCCTCTTCTCCCTGAACACCACTAGCTGCCCCTCCAGTCATCAGTCTGTCAAGCTCTTGAAGTTTGTAGATGACGCCACCCTCATCAGTCTCATCTCTGAGGGTGATGAGTCCACCTACAGGTAGGAGAGGTACCGTCTGGTGTGAGTTTAACAACCTGGAGCTCAATGCAGCTAAAACTGTGGAGATGGTTATGGACTTGAGGAAGAACTCACCCGTCCCTGTCCCCATGTCCCCATCACCCTTAGAGAGTCTCCAGTGGACACAGTGGAGTCCTTCTGCTTCCTGGGTACAATCATCTCTCGGGACCTTCAGTGGGAGATGATCAGGTCTCTCACCAGAGGATGAACTTCCTGCAACAACTGAGGACGTTCAACCTCCCGACATTGATCATGGGGCATTTCTACACTTCCATCATTAAGTCTATCCTCACCTCCTCCATCACCATCTGGTTCACTGCAGCTTCAGTCAAGGACAAGGATCGACTGCAGCATTTCATCCATTCTCCTGAGAGAACTGTGGAAGCTGATGAATACTAATGAACAAAAGAGTTGTGATGAAACAGATACAGGCCGTTCGGACTCGGGAGAACTCGGGTTTTATCACCACCTGCGTAGTTTGAGAGATATAAACTGAAAGAGAAGTTGTTGACCTGTTTTCACCCACTATGAAGGTAAGAACACCTGTGGAGATAAAATATTCAACAGAAACCTCAGAAAAACTGTTTTTAATGGAAGGGCCTCTTTAAAGGAAGTGCATCGAGGACCTGGCACTTGGGCTTAATAGGTTAACTGGCACTTTATAAATAAAAAGGTATTGAATTATTTGTAATGATGACGGATATGTAGGATATTAGGTCAAGTATTGTAAAGTTTGCACATAGCATTGTAATATGTAGTGAGTAGAGAGCAGGTGGGGGAGAGGAAGTGGTAGGAGCAATGTAAATCAGTGGAAGCAAGATAGAATATGTGTTGCTTGGAGAGAGGGGCTGCACTGTGGTGCAGTTGGTAGCACTGTTGGAGAGGGCCCTTGTTTCAAAAACCAGCCAGGATGGAGTTTGCATGTTCTCCCTGTGCATGCATGGGTTTTCTCTGGAAACACGCGCTTCCCACAGACCAAAAATGAAATACAGTAAACAGACTTGAAAAATGATTAACAGAAAAAACCTGATTAACTGTATCTCAATTATCTCAGTTATGTTATAATTAGTGTATGTCTGTCCTTCATTTGTTTAGAACTGAGCTTCTCCCTTAGCAACACATAAATACAAGATACAACAGCTACATCCAAATGCATGGTAGGTCTTTCATGTCACCCAGGCAGTAATGAGCTTTGCAACATTCTTATTAGATCCTGCTTCACTAAAAGGACTGTTTCAGTGTCAATTACTGTCTTGCAACAGAACAAATAAGAACCTTTGCCAGAGGATGCTCATAGCTAACACACAATGAAATATTAGGTCAGTCATTTACTTACAATACCTCACCTGGCTTCTTTCAATACATCCAACAAGATCTATAAATCTTTAAGTCTTCTGCATGAAAGCAGTAATTCTCTTCTGAGGTAAATATACCTCTGTCTCTCTACATATCTGTCACAGATTAAGTTACACTGATAGGACACTTGAGGCATTATCGGTAACTGGGTACTGCAACACATTGTGGGTAACTATGTGTTTCACGTGTTTTAATCCATCAGCTAACCTCCTAATGATGTTAGTCATCTTGGATGGTTGTGAGTCTTTTTGTAAGTCTTTTGTCATCAGTAGTGTTTAATGTCTCAGCTGTTACTTTACTGACAAACATGTCATGGCCAGCGCTTTTTTCTTTTTGATCCTCTTCCTCTCTGCTCCACCTTTCCTCTTTCCCTGTCTATCTCGCTCCATTTTCCCTCTAGAATGAAAGGTGTGAGTGTGTGTATGTGTGTGTGTGTGCATATGGGGGTCTGCATCGCTGCAAGGTCAAGGTCAATTTTATTTATAAAGCGCATTTACAGCAGCATAAGCTGCCCCAAAGCGCTGTACAAGGCACAACACACCAAGGTTAGAACAATCAACAATAAAAACATAGAATAAAATAAATACAGAACAGTCACAGTTCACAATAAAAACTGTTAAAAACTATTAAGATGCTCAAGTCAACCTGCATTAAAAGCCGGATCAAAAAGGTGCGTCTAAAGAAGGGATTTAAAATGCTCTAAAATCTGTGTGGTCCTAATGTTAAAAGGTACATTTTTCCACAATTTAGGACCACCCACAGAGAAAGCTCTGTCACCGCAAGTCTTTAAGCGGGTCTTTGGAACTTTTAAGAGAGCTTGAGCGCTGGACCTCAGGGATCTGGCAGGGGCTTACACGGTCAGCAGCTCAGAAATGTAACACGGGGCCATGAAGGGATTTAAAAACAAAAGTAAAACTTTAAAACAGATCCGGTAGGAGACAGGCAGCCAATGAAGTGAGGCCAGAACTGGGCTTATGTGATCCCGCTTACTGGTGCCAGTCAGCAAGCGGGCCGCTGCATTCTGGACCAGCTGAAGTCGGTGTAGGGAGGACTGGTCCAGGCCAGAATACAGGGAGTTGTAGTAGTCCAATTGGCAAGAAACGAACAGATGAACGACGTGTTCCAGGACATTAGCAGGAAGGTATGTCTAAACCTTAGCTAACTGCCTTAAATGATAAAAACCTGATTGGACCACTGTGTTCACCTGTTTGTGAAGATTAAAAGAACCATCTAAAAACACACCTAGGCTTTTAACACAGGGTTTTAAAAACCCGAACATGGACCAAGAGGACTAACAACATCATTTAAAAGATCAGGATTGGTAAAGAGTAAAATCTCAGTTTTTTGGTTTTTTAGTTTAACTGTAAACTGTTTAACTAGTTTAACTGAAAGTTAATGGACATCCATTGTTTGATGCTTTCTAAACAATCCAGTAATAAGCCGATTGACTTGGCATCACTAAGTGGCAAATACAGTGGGGCAAAAAAGTATTTAGTCAGCCACCAATTGTGTAAGTTCTCCCACTTAAAAAGATCAGAGAGGCCTGTAATTTTCATCATAGGTATACCTCAACTATGAGAGACAAAATGAGGAAAAAAAATCCAGAAAATCACATTGTCTGATTTTTAAAGAATTTNGGGGAAAGAATGCTGAGTTGGATCCAAAGAACACCATACCTACTGTAAAGCATGGGGGTGGAAACATCATGCTTTGGGGCTGTTTTTCTGCAAGGGGACCAGGACGACTGATCCGTGTAAAGGAAAGAATGAATGGGGCCATGTATCGTAAGATTTTGAGTGAAAACCTCCTTCCATCAGCAAGGGCATTGAAAATGAGACGTGGCTGGGTCTTTCAGCATGACAATGATCCCAAACACACCGCCCGGGCAACGAAGGAGTGGCTTCGTAAGAAGCATTTCAAGGTCCTGGAGTGGCCTAGCCAGTCTCCAGATCTCAACCCCATAGAAAATCTCTGGAGGGAGTTGAAAGTCCGTGTTGCCCAGCGTCAGCCCCAAAACATCACTGCTCTAGAGGAGATCTGCATGGAGGAATGGGCCAAAATACCAGCAACAGTGTGTGAAAACCTTGTGAAGACTTACAGAAAACGTTTGACCTCTGTCATTGCCAACAAAGGCTATATAACAAAGTATTGAGATTAACTTTTGTTATTGACCAAATACTTATTTTCCACCATAATTTGCAAATAAATTCTTTAAAAATCAGACAATGTGATTTTCTGGATTTTTTTTCCTCATATTGTCTCTCATAGTTGAGGTATACCTATGATGAAAATTACAGGCCTCTCTGATCTTTTTAAGTGGGAGAACTTACACAATTGGTGGCTGACTAAATACTTTTTTGCCCCACTGTATATCGTTATCGCCTGAAATGAAAAAAACATATTGTGATATGAAAAAATCTTATATCGCCCCACTCTAATGTGACCATTATTTAAAGTGTTAGATATGACCCAAAATCTCTTCATGCTGAGACAAAAAACAGCTGGATGTTACACATGCAGCAGTTCATAGATAGTTCTGCAAACATCTAGTTGAGTCACATGATCTGTCCAGATAGCATCCATGAGGTGACACATTAGAACTACTGATCCAGTACAGGAAGCCCCCCCGCACTGTGACGGCTCAGGGAGTCTAGATTATATAGTGTTAACCAACATGAGATCAAGGCTTTTTTTACTCCATTTGTCAGGTGTAGGGTGTTTTGGGTTGTTGTTTAGTTTGAGGGTTTTTTCCCAGAACCTTCTCATGTTTTATTTTGGAAATGTTCCTGGTTTCCTGTTATCCCTAGGATTTGTTATTTGCTTTATTCACTTGTCAGTCAGTTTTTTTGTGTGTGTTTTGCTCCATGTGTTGTCTGGTTAGTTTGGGGTTTTAGTTTAGATGTATTTTGTCCCTCCTTGGTCTCCAGCTGTCCAATTACATGTGTCCTCCACACAGCTTCTGGTTTCTGTTCTCTCATCTGACTGATTTGCTGTTCCTCCTCCCAGGTGTTCTCCCTCAGGAATCACCTCTCCCCTGTGTGTGTCTGCATGTGTGCATGTGTGTGTATGTGTGTAGATGTGAGTGTGTGTGTTCATAAGGCCCTTCCTTTGTCCGTTGAGTGTTAGTGCATTGACATCTTTATTCCCTTGTGTTTCTTGTGCCTCATAATTTGGGTCTGTAATATTTCTCTGTCTATTTGATAAATAAATCTAACGGAAATTTTAAATTCTCTCTCTGGGTCATCCTTGGTAAAGTTAAAGGTTCTGTAACCAGTGTAACCAGTGTAAAATTCTATTTTTATATGTAAAATTCACCAAATCCTTCACTAAATACATTGTTCTTTGGTTATTTCACGATTTAAGACAGATTTTAGTTGTTTCATAGAGTTATTGTATTGCATCTATGTGAAATGGACGTGTCTAAGGTGTGGATTAAAATTGGAGCACAAGCAGCCAAGAGGGTAGAGAGAGGAAAGATCCTTCTCACCCCCATGACCCATCCAAGCCCCAAAACCCTGAGTGTGTGAGGAGGAGCGGTGTAAAGGAGCGAGAGGAGGGAGGCGTTTAAGGATAGGGAGGAAAGGACTGGAGGATGCGAAGCCTCCACCAGGGAGCCAGCTCCCTTACTGACCCCCATAGGCACCCTAGTTCCCCGCAATCCATCCATGGAAGGAGGGCTCGATGGCAACCGCAATGGGACCGACTTTATACTTACATATAAGTATACTTACACCGTTGATCTTACAATTATGCTGCAACGCCTGGAGTCCCTAGTGGGCATCAGAGGAACAGCTCTCAAGTGGTTTTGTTCATACTTCCTGGCCAGAAGTTTTAATGTACTGTAGCTTTAGGAAATTGTGCCTCTGCCCCTTACCTGTGGTGTTCCCCAAGGCTCGATCTTGGGTCCACTTCTTTTTAACTTGTATCTTTTACCACTGGCAGGCATTTTAAAGAAATTTCAGGTGAATTACCACCTTTATGCCGATGACTGTCAGTTATATGTGGCCCTAAAATCAACTGATCCAGTGCAACCCCTTTCTGATTGTATGGCTGAAATTAAGACTTGGCTCTCAGCCAACTTCCTCCTCCTTAATGAGTCAAAACTGGAAGCTATACTGTTTTCACCTCGTACTCCTAGAGTAGTCGTCCCGACTCTGCCCTCCTGCTTGTCGGCCTTATTGAAACCAAACATCAACAATCTGGGGGTCATCTTTGACTCTGACCTCAGATTTGATGTCCAGATTAATCAGGTTGTTAGATCCTGTTTTTTCCACCTCCGTAGGC
>SSNP01000043.1:635511-649743 GCA_006937955.1 Pachypanchax playfairii
CTGCAGAAACTGGCCTCTTTTAGGTCTCATGTGTCCTTGTGGGTTGTGTTTTACACAGATGGTACAAGCTTCACAGAAGTTTTTTAAGTAGGAACTTATTCCATAAGTTGTAAATTGTTGCTGTATTAGTGCCACCATCCCCCCTGTTGACACATGGCAGGGTCCATGCGTCACAACAGCAGCCGCTTTAAACAGGGATGTCAGCAGCACTGGTTTTAAGGCAACTTCCATTCACTCATCCAGCTGGACCTTCCTCACGTGTTCCGGTTTCCACACCGTGTTCCTCCCTGGGTCCAGCCTCTGTTCCTGGCAGCTCTCAGGCTGTTCTCATCCCACTCCCGGACCACCGCGGCGGTTTCCACACCGCCTCTGTCCAGGATCGCTCAGAGACGGTTTCCACACCGGTCTCCACCCTGCCTCACGCTCCACCTCTTCTGACCTGCCTCCGCACCATTCCTCCAGCTCGCGGGATCCGCCTGTCCGCTTCTGAGTGAGTCTGTCCACCCTTTTTCAGCACTCACACTTTTGTCTCAGCAGACTGGCACCTGCTTGCTCCCCGTAGACTCTTGCTGCACCCGCGGAGGCATTTTTAGTTGTACATCTACTGCTGGTTATTTTTCCCTGTTGATTTAATAAAACCTCCCTTTTTGAACCTCACCACCTGTTTCCTGGTCTGGAGTCTGTCGCTTGATTTAGAGTCCTGTTCTCAGTGTTGCAAAATCATGACAGAACAATCTGACCAGTTGGACTCTACAGCGCAGCTCCAGACCCACCTCTCCTAGCAGAAGATGCTTCTGGTCCAATAGGACATCCTCCTGCGAGTGACGGACCTTCTTGGGGTAGCGAACCGCTCCCAAGATCCAGACGAGGCTATCTCGGCGCTCGGAGCTGTGGTGGATCTGCTGAGCGAGGAGCGCCACCTATTGCAGATCCCTACATACTCCCAGCTCTACAACGCCACCGTCATGACCAGGGGGACGCTGCTGATGCAGCAGTGGTCCCGGGACAGATCACCACCTTGCTCCCCCGCCTCTCCAGAGGGTCCCGGTTCCAGAGGTCCAGAGGGTCCCGGTTCCAGAGGTCCAGAGGGTCCCGGTTCCAGAGGTCCAGAGGGTCTGGGTTCCAGAGTTCCTGAGGGTCCGGGTTCCAGAGTTCCTGAGGGTCCGGGTTCCAGACCGGGCTCCAGTCCTCCAGAGGGTCCGGGTTCCAGACCGGGCTCCAGTCCGCCAGAGGGTCCGGGTTCCAGACCGGGCTCCAGTCCTCCTCATGGGTTCGGGGACGTCGCCGTCCGCGACGGTCCTCCAGCGCCTCCTCCTGGGTCCGAGGACGTCGCCGTCCGCGACGGTCCCCCACCGCTGCCCCCTCCGCCGGGGTTCGAGGACGTCGCCGTCCGCGACAGTCCTCCAGACTCATCAGCCCCCAGAACTCCAAGACCGCCTAGACCTCCATCTGGCAGCAGCGGCCGCACTCCAGGCGCCTCTTCGCTCCGCGGCTCCCAGGCCGCACTCCAGGCGCGCTGCGCCTCTTCGCTCCGCGGCTCCCAGGCCGCACTCCAGGCGCGCTGCGCCTCTCATCGCGGCCTCCAGGCCGTCCTCCAGACGTCAGGCGCCTCCCATCGCGGCCTCCAGGCCGTCCCCCAGACGTCAGGCGCACCTCGCCTCGCGGCTCCCAGGCTGCCGGCTAGACTCTCGCCCCAGCTTGGGCCAGCTCCCACCTTCCTGAGCCTCCCTCCTCCCACCCGTGGTTTGTTGTGGATTTTTTTCTTTTGTTATGGACGTCGGGTGCCGTCCCTTAGGCGGGGGGTACTGTCGGGTGTCAATTCTGCTGGTGATTGTGTGAGTGTTTCCACTTGTGTTTCAGTGGTGCGACAGACAATTACCGGCAGGTGGATCCAGTTAACGCTCATCAGCCGCGGAGCTTAAGAGAGGAGTGGTGGCAGAGAGGACCAACTTCACTGTCACTACAAGAGAGTTCCAGTTGATTTGTGTGTTCTCAAGGTTTGACCTTTTTTTTTTTCATTCTAGTTGGAAAGAAATAATCATAATGCTGTTTAAAGTTATAGTTAGAACCCACTTCAATTGATTAATCACAACCAGTTTATTTAGTTAAGGATATATTAATACTAGCTGATATTTAACCAAACTACAAAGTAAACCCATTTTAGGTTGCTTGTAGCTCAAATAACAATTTAAAGACAGACTTTTTTCATGAATGTCTGGTCAAAGTACGAAAGATTTTTTGAAAAGGGAAAGAAAATAATTTGGATAAAAATGAAGATGAAACAAAACATTATTTGTGTTCTCAGTAGGTTAATAATTCTGAGTTAGTTTTATCCAAATGAAGAATTCTAGGTCAGAGGCCACAGTGTGAAATCCTAAGGACTGTCTGTGACTCTGTTCACAGCTTCAGAAGTGAGCAGCACCTTATTTTGAATTCTAATCTTAAAGTTATTTAAGTTTCATAATTTACTAAAACACAATTGCTTCTTCAACTTTTCCCCCTAATTTTGATTTGCCATTCAGGCAATGTGTATTTTTGTGTAACATTATTTTACCCAATATATATATATTTTTTTTTTTTATTACACGATGTCTGTAATCCTAGGTTTCTAAAATTAATGCTTAATTTGTCTCAAATATTTAAACTTTTAAAAAGTTTCTTTAGAGGTATAATTTACAGTCGTTTTCTCGGGAATGAGTTGGAACGTATAATTTTCACAAAAGAATTATTGTTCTGAATCACTCACTCTCACATAACTTCTGCAGTGTTTTTGTTTCATGTACTGACTCCAAGGTCATAAAGCAGACACTTATCAGCTACAGCTGAGCAAAAACTTCCCCATGAGAGCAGGACACAGACACAGAATTAAGCTTATTTTCTGACCAAATTAAGAGAAACTAAAACGAAAGTGCATTCATTTTAAAACACCTACAGGTCTACACAAAGATTTAATATTTCCAATCAGATCCTGTAAATGAGCAGTATTGAAAGTCAATTTAGTGAGTATTTTGTCTTGTACTGACAGGACGAGATAAACAAGCACAAAAAAATTGTTTTGTAAATTTAGAGTACTTTCTGGAACCATAATGGTAAAGGTCTTTTACTAAATACCTAAACAGTTCCACCTCTTGAGCCTTTGAAGGTCTATGGGTGAAATATCAGTAGTTATTATTATTTCCAAATCAGCCAAATCTTTGTCATTATATAATGTCTCTCAGACAGATGAAAGAAAAATCTTTTTCTTCATATATTGAAGCATTTAAAGGTTTAGTGAGTGTGTTATAGTTTGTTATTAAATTAGAATAAAATTTTTGTCATCTCTTAAAAGACATCATCTCTTTTTCAGTTTTATTGTTAGTTATCTTCCTACTAATAACACATAGAGGCTAAACTTTCCATCAGTTTCATGTAGTTCTTTGCATCAACTCCCCAATGATGGATTCTATTTTAATACGAGCTTGTTATTATTATTATATATTCAGGCCTTTTGTATATATATATTATTATTTTTTATTTTATTATTTTCCTCCTCAGAATCAGGCAAACTAGTCTGTATGAATTTCACTGATCAACTAATCGTCTGGGATAGACACCTGATCTCTCACACATTCATTACATAAATGTATAAAAGATGAGAATCTCCACACATCATTCTTCAGTCTTTTTAACAGCTTCTAGCAGCCTGTCTCTGTTGATACAGACATGAGTACACACACACACACATTCACAGATAGACAGACAGACACATTTACAGATAGACAGGACAGACACACACATACATGGTACCAGGCTTTCTCTTACACACAGAAGTTAAAAATCGCTTACACGGAACCAAATAGAGTGAATAGAGTACTGCACAGTTAATTAATTTACTCTTTTGAGATGTACCGATCTCAACACCAATCAGAATTAGAATCACAACAAGGTCTACGAACGTTTTAACGCAAATAACAATTCTATCATCAGACGTCCTCAAACTCTGGTTCAACACATTTGTTCCTCTTATTATTTCTTCTGATTTTACTGTTTTTGTTACTGGTCGCTCCACTTCCTGTCAACATCATATTTCTTCTGCTATTTCAACAAGAACTTCACGTTATCTGGGTCCTTCAAATACACATCACCAGTCAAATCAGCAGTTGACTGTGAGTTTCCCATCGTTCAAACAATTTAGTGCTGTACAGACTTAAATATTACCGATGTCCTGCAACATCAAGCCCAATTACAATGACAAGCCCGAACAGCGACCACAGCAGCCACACAAACAGCAATACTTAGATCTCGTGGCCAGTCACTCGGTTTCAACACATTGTTAAACATTCTATGATCGTATAGTGGATTTTATGCAAACACAAATGCTTTGGGAGGAGTTATTGAAGTACGGATTGAAGAGGCTAATGCCGGAACGAGGCGGTTATCAGGGATAACACTGACACTACTTGACATTACTCGAAGCAAAGGTTAAACACCTGATGCGGACGTTGGCAGTGCGTACAATACTGACAATACTCTCAATAACGGTCCTGCATTCCCAAACACAACTTGCTTCACTTTAAAACACAACTCATACACTAAACAGCTTAATCAAGGAAACCAGCACTTCTTACCCCTTGTTGAGTGATGTATTCTCCCCGTCTGGATCGCGTCAAGTCCACGTTGGCGGTTGAGGTCGACCTATCCAGCTGGCCCAGCGAGCAATTCAGCCCCCGGGACTTTCCACCAAGGTCCTATGACTCTCCTGGCCGTGCACGGTCTTCAGCTGTCGTCCTCTTCCGTCAGCGATGGAGTATGTTGCGAAACGGGTTCACGGCACCAAGAAAATTTTTGGTTTTTTCCTTATTCTATCAAACCTTTTGTTATTATAAATATAAGAAATATGATCACTCAAGAAGTTTGGTCCAAAACTCAGCCGAGGAGAGTGTCAGCTCACGCAGCACCTCTGCGAGACAGCCCTGATAACTCTGCTGGTCCCTCTTCAGCTCAGTGTCTTTATTCACTTAGAAACAGCAATAACAGATAACATGAATCACCACTACAAATCAGTGGAGCCAATAGTGGCTGGAGCCTCGCAGTTACCTTGGATTAAGGAAAACAAAGTGTTCTGAGGGAGAATGTGTAAGTCTGAGAACAGTAGCAGGTCAGATAACAGGACCTGTGTAACTGCTGCACACAGGTCATGCAGGAGATTTCTTCAAAGTTGGTGTCAGGCATGAACGTGTATAATTATATGTTTTCCATTCTCTATCAAGTGCAGTGTAATGTTTTAACCTGAAGAGGGCGCTCCACTAATGTGTTTTGGTAGAAAATGAATATTTGTATAAAAATGTGCTAAAATACCAAAAACAAGAACCATAAATGTAGACAGGACTATTAAACACTCATTCAACTCATTCATCAACAAAAAAAAAGTTAAACTGGTTGTAGTTGCACTTTAAGTCATCTTCCCTACTGTGCTGCAACACAGAATTTAAGACTCCCCACCTCCAACAAGGCTTCAGTAGAAGTTCTTCTTGTTGTAGGGGATGTAGATGTTGTACCAGCTGCTGCCCGGTACAAGTAGGACTGTGTAGAACTGGTCCAGATCCAGGTTTCAGTCTCATTCTGTCCCTGTTTCTGAAATCCATCCTGAACTCCACCAAAACAGATGCACTGTAGTCAGGGGCGCAGATATGATTTTTAAACTGGGGCGGACAAAGTTGTCAGTACTCCCCCCTCCCCCAAACACACACATGCATGCACGTGCACACCCACGAACAATTGTATGAGCCTAAACTAGAGCTCAACTTGTGTAATTTCAGCCAATGGTTTGCAATAAAACATGAGATACTTGTTAGAAGATATAGTATAAAGAACACTGTCAACAAAGCTGATCAACACCCTAATCTGCCATTTGTTATTCTCCCAATCAATCAATCAATCAATCAATCAATCAATCAATCAATCAATCAATCAATCAATCAATCAATCAATCAATCAATCAATCAATCAATCAACCTGTGTTCTCCCTCAGCAGATGATAAAGGCACCAGACAGGCTCCTGCTACCAGTGTTACCGTCTCTGACAGAAAGTAGCTGAAGATGAACCCAGAAAGTAACTAGATGTTGCCAAATGATGCATATTAATGACGCCATCACATCAGTGTGATGTGTCATTGATCATATAGCTGTAAATACTGTGTGCAATAATAGCAGTGCGCTCAGTCATGTCCAAATAAAAACCATAAAACAGAAACAGCCTCAAAAGGTCAAGAGAAGATCACAGAAACAATGTAAAGACCAGAAAAAATGTCATTTTGCTTTAAGTTTACTAATGAGAGGGAAACTGGGTTAAAATTGATAAGATATCAAACTGCAACAGGACATCCAAAACCTTTTAAACAAAATTTATAGTTCTGAAAAAAATATTTTTGCTGAGATATTTTAAGAGGACAAAATTAATAGAGAATATATTTTGTTTATTTTTAGTACTTTTTTGTATAAACAAGTAGGCTGTACTTTGTACGCAGCAAATATTGCTTGTGAACTATCAATAAATAGGTTTATGGTTTAAGGCTCCTTTCAACTAGAAGTGTCAGCAGTGTGCAACGTTTTGCTCGAGCAAGCGCATCCCTTCCTACCGGGAGCGTTTCACACGTGTAAATCACTCGCACAGCGTCACATCCAGCTGGTCCTAGAAGATCATGAAATCTCATGAGAATAGTGAAAGAGCACATGATTTCATCAGTACACACAACAAGCAGGTAGAAAGACAACAACATGTATCCAGAAGGTATGTGGATTATTTTCACAACACCCACTGACTTAAAACCCGTCACAGGTACTGTATTTTCTCGTTGTCTCACAAACAGAAATCCGGAATGTGTCATTTATTTTGAAACATCTGGGTACGAACACCTGATTTCCTGTCTGGTCCAAACTAAAGTGCTGAACTTTACGCGCTATAGAATCGTACTGCGTAAAAAATAGAACTGCTGCGTAACGCTCGTGACACTGGGCTTCTGGGACGGGTCTCATGCTCGCTGCGGCGCGCGCAGTGGAAAGGGTCTGACTGACTTTATTGGCGGCTATCATTCGCGTATTACACGTCAACATGTTGCGCACTGCTCACGCGTCCAGTGGAAAGCAGGGGTTATAGTAATATTTTCTGTATTTTTGTTATAAGATTTATATGCTATGTTGTTTAACTCAAATGCATCAAATCAACTTTATTTATAAAGTACTTTTCAAACTTGAGAGCTTCTCAAAGTGCTTTACAGTTTAAAAAGACCCCACAACCCCCCTCCCAAAATAAAAACCATTGTTGCAACTACACCCCCCAACCCAACCCATCCCCATGCACGCACACACATAAAAGCAACAATAAACAAAACCAACGATGGGCTGAATACAGATGAGCCAGGAAACATCATCATGTGAGCCGTCTGCATCAGCAGCCAAGACACTAACCCAGAGCGCCCAGAGGAGGGAGAGCTGGTACCCCCACCTCCATCCATCGGGAGAGCACCCGGGCAGCCACGGCCGACCACCGCTCCCGAGGCAGAGGGTTCCCACAGAGGAAACACTGGAAGGATGATTAAAATAAGAAGTAAAATATTAAAATAAACAGTAGGTAATAAGTTTAATGTAAAATACTGATAAAATGTTAAGACTGATAACATTTTAAATTATCAAGTGTAAAACAATGATAAAATATAATCAAATAAAAATGCAAAGTAAAAACAACAATAAATAATAGCCAGCTAAAAGCTAAACTAAAAACTACAATCAGATAAAACATACAGAGAGATTAAACAGATATCAATAAATAATAATCAGTTAAAAGCTAAAAAGGTGAGTCTTGAGTCTGCTCTTAAAAACATGAACGTTCTCTGCAGCCCTGAGGTCCTCAGGTCACCTGATCCAGAGGTGAGGGCCATAATAGTGAAAAGACGCCTCACCATGAGTCCGTGTCCTGACTTTGGGAATGACAAGGAGACGGCTGCCAGAGGAGCTCAGGGACCGTGAAGGTTCATATGGTTAAAACATTTCTGAAAGATAAGAAGGCTCAAGACCATTATAACACTTAAAAACCATTAAGAGAACCTTAAAATCGATCCTAAAACATACGGAGAGCCAATACTGTCAGGTTCAGAGTTTGTGTGCTGTGTTTTTCTGTGTCAGGTGAGTCATCTGTTTCCAGTGAAGAGCTACGTTGGAGAGCGAGGCAGATGATCTACACCTGGTGGTGATCAGCGCTGATGAGGAGCAGGGTGGTATAAAAGCCTGAGGAAGACGCTCATTCTTCACCTGGTTGTTAACCTTCATGGTAGCTCCTGTATGCCATCCTTGTGATATGTTCCTAGTGACTATTTTTTAAGAAACATTTTGCAAGATTGTCCCTGTGTGTGATTAACCCTGTTCTTCTCAGGACATCTGCACCCTGCTCCTTGTGTCTCCGAGCACTCTCCCGTGTCCCAGCGTCTGATCTTCTTTAGCCCTGTCTGCCTCCTTCCGGCGTCCTCACCTGACCTGGACTCACCACCTCCCTGCACAGCACCATACTGGACCTGCCCCCCTTTCGAGCATCACCAGCACAAAATCTCCCAGGTTTGACTCTCTGAGTTAAACCTCTCCTTTCCCTGCAATATCTCCTGATCTCTCCCTGTGGCAGAGGAAACTATAACTCTCCTCTCCCCTGCAGTTCTGGAACCCTCCCTGGTGCACCTGATCACCGAGCACATTCATCACTTGTAAATATTGTAAATAAACCTTGTCACTTTTGCACCTGAGCTGGTTTTCTGAGTCCTGCAATGTGGGTCACCAAGATCACTGAGCCCGTGACAAATACATTGATTCTAAGACCAGTGTAATGTGCTCCCGCCTCCTGGTTTTGTCAGGACACGTGCTGCTGAATTCTGTAAAAGCTCTGTATTTAAAGCTGCTCTAGCTTAGAATGTTATTAAATGTAAACAAATTCACGGAACTCTCGCCCCTTCCGTCGGGTAGAAGTCCTAAGCCACGCCCCCAAGGTTTGGAATCCTCTGACGACGAAAGAGTGTAAAACACCGTTACGCAGTTCATTCAAGTACCGTAACATGGCAGAATCACCGGTAAGTGATAAGAATTATGGCTTAGGTTTTTCAGATAACACAAAAACCGTTAATTTCAAAGTTATTTCCAGGATATCAGTCTCCATGTAAATGAGCTTAATTTTAAAGCTTTTATGTAACATTCATATGGTTTTACATTTTACATTAATACAGATTTTAATCCTTTCTTTTTACCTTTGTGGGAAACGCTTTCATCTGAAGACGCACGTCGTGTTGTGGAGCGTCAAGCTGCAAGGGTCGCAAATAAGAAGGTAAAAATTAATAAATATTTTCCTGTTGCCAGGTGTCCAGAGCTCATTTAACTGTATTTGGAGATTCTAGTTCAGTTATAACAGTTAGAACATAAATCAGTCTCCAATTGTAAATTCAACTCGCTTATAATTATAAAAAACATCTATATACCAAAATATGTTACAATTATATTAGATGTTAATTCATCAACACCCTAAATTTTTTTAAAGAAAATTGTGAAAATTAAAAAAGCCACTCTGTGTATGCAGACTGTTTTCTTAGTTGTATATTTTCTATACATTCTACAGATGTAACTTTTGCATGTAGAAGATTAGGAACCAACTCATGTTCTTCATTTCAACAGATACGAATCAGAGGTCTAAACTTGGACTATGTGCTCTTAAAACAAACAAACTTGTGTTTTTAAAAAGAATGTGGTCTTTATTAAAATGAAGCAGAATAAACTTCATGTTTCAAGCCAGAACAAAGTGTCTGATGTTTCATCTCTACAGATTAAAATCCATCAATACAAGAACATTTTCTCTCCTGCTGCAGGTTCAGATCCCAGATACAATAAAACCTTTACTTCTGTTGGTGGACCACACAGATGAGCCGCCATCATCAAGAAAGAAACCTCACAGAAGTTCCTCAAAGTTCAAAACAGCAGCTCATAGCATCAAATGAGAACTGCAAACTATTCAGATATTAGAGGATTTCTGTCTTATGAAACAGCTCTGACAAATAAAATCTGCTCCGTGAGCTGAAAGCACAAACTGAAAAACAAAAAATAATCTTCAGAATCTTTTTCTCTTGAGGATTTCTGGTTTCCAGTTGACCGGGTGGATTTCTTCGGTCTAAAAGGAAGAAATGATACGGTTTAAAAATCATCCTGCAGCCTGTAAATCAGCACAGATATGTAACGAGACACGATAACTCTTTGTAAACTTTAATGGTCTTATCAGCCTCTGCAGTGATCAGTCGGCTGAGTGGTGGAACAAACAGGCGAAGACTCCTGACTCGCTGTCCAGGGCGCCGGGCTGCACGACTACGTGCGAGGGAGAAGATTTGTTCTTGGCATTGGTGAGGACACATTAATGCGTGTTTGTGTAATTAACACTGGTTTGTTTGAGCTGCTTGAATCTTTATGTTAATCTGTTAAAATGGAAACATTCATGAAATAAGGCAAATAGACCATCGTGGCACGGATGAACAGTCTCTCCACAGTCTGTTGGCGCCCAGTGGACACAGGGAAGGAGGGGGCTGAGTGCCTCAGTGTTCGCTGCTCCAGGGGGAATTTAGTGCATTGGCCTTGAGACTAGCCGAAATGAGATAAAGGTTAGAGCGAAGCTGACGAATTCAACAGCTTCTTACTGTCCATATGGTGCACTGTTGTGGAAATGGTCCAATCAATCAATCAATCAATCAATCAATCAATCAATCAATCAATCAATCAATCAATCAATCAATCAATCAATCAATCAATCAATCAATCAACCAGCCAGCCAGCCAGCCAATCAACCAGTTCTCCAACTTCTCCAAGATGGCACCAATCCTTCCAGTGAGATCCAGCAGCGCACCCAGTTTACGGTTCTGCTCCAGGACCCCATCAGCCAGCTTGCGGTCTCTCCTGGACCTCCTGGTCCCGTTCAAGAATCATAGCCAGCTGGTCGCGGTACTGCTCCAAGACCATATCCAGTTTGCGATCCAGATCTCCGAATCTTTTAGTCCAAGTGTTGCCAGATGCAGCCCATCCAATCCAAAACTTTAGAATTTGTAGATACATCAGGTAACCACCAACACTGATCAGCAGGTACGCCGCGATCAATAATCCAAATACACATCTTCTACATCTTCAACAGCCAGAACAGACAGACATACCATCTTCCACTCTCCCCAGCAATCCATGGTGAACCCGGCCGGGAGGGTCGAATCTGGGCATGACGGCTCCCCCTTTTTAAGCCTTTTTAAGCAGGCACAGTGTGGGAGGAAAAAAAGATAAGGGAGAAAGTTGGAAATGCAACTGTCCTCAATGATAGGCAGAAGTGCAGTATCCCGCAGATATCCCTGAGCACACAGGAGGACAGCCGGAGAACTGCAGACAAATGATCAAAGATTTCCCCACTGTGGGACTGTTAAGGGGATATTTTGGGGTTAACTTTTTTATGCTGCAAAACATTTTTCTCTTACTTAAGCAATTTAAAAAAATGTTTTGAATAGGTAATAATTTAATTAATTGTTACATTTTCACACAGGGCATTGATTAAGGGCATCAATGCAGCGAGTTGATCCAGAAGCAATCTTGATGCAACAACTTTCCATCAAGACTGCAAGGCGGCATCAGTTTAATGTTCCTGCTCCTAACAGTCTGTGGCATATCAACGGGAATCACGAGCTGATTAGATAAGGTGTTTAACCTCTGAAATTTTGTACAGCATGGTATAAACATGGTATGTGTTAACTTGTTCTTTACCCCCTGCCTCCACCTCCACCTTGTTTGACTCTTGCAGTCAGGTAAAGAAAAACACAAAAAACTGAACTGGAACAAAGCTTTAGGTCCATAGATTTTAAGCTTCAGCATTCTGAAAACCTGCTCAGAACAACTATGCTAGATTCTTCAACACAGTCTGACCCCCAAATTCCACTACATGCGCTTCGCTCCGGCACGAATGCCGGATCAAAAACGGTCCCATTGTAGTCAATCAGAACTATTCCACTGCCTCCGCAGTGCGCCGCCGTGCGCCTCACTGCCATTCTGCCATCCGGCGAGAAAAGGGTCAATTCTTGAGTCAGAAAAGTGTTTCTCTGCTGTGGAAAACATTCTGCCTTGTTCCAACAACCCTGATTGTCTGACTGAAGTCACTACAGACCAGTACCCCCAACATCTCACACCATAAAAGTCCTGCAGAGACTGTTACTAGCTCACCTCAATAAGCAAGTCAACTCCTCTCAGGACCAATTATGGTTTGCTTATCATAATGTTCAGAGAGTCCACTCTCATCTGAATCAATGAGGAAGCAATTTGTGGATCATCTTTTTTGATTTAGCAAGTGCTTTTAAAACAATTCAGCTATTCTGTGATGTGACAAGCTCCATAAATTCCAGCTAGACACCGCCACACTAACAACATACAGATCTGGATAAAATTATTGGCACCCTTCAGTTAATCAATCAAATCAATCAATCAAAAATACTTTATTAATCCCCGAAGGGAAATTAAGTGTTGTTGTAGCTCAGTTCTTTTTCAGGGAGCCATTGTAGAGGGTTCTAGCTGTGGACAGGAAGGATCTCCTCTAGAGGGTTCTAGCTGTAGACAGGAAGGATCTCCTGTAGAGGGTTCTAGCTGTGGACAGGAAGGATCTCCTGTAGAGGGTTCTAGCTGTGGACGGGAAGGATCTCCTGTAGAGGGTTCTAGCTGTGGACAGGAGGGATCTCCTGTAGAGGGTTCTAGCTGTAGACAGGAAGGATCTCCTGTAGAGGGTTCTAGCTGTGGACAGGAAGGATCTCCTGTAGAGGGTTCTAGGTGTGGACGGGAAGGATCTCCTGTAGAGGGTTCTAGCTGTAGACAGGAAGGATCTACTGTAGAGGGTTCTAGCTGTGGACAGGAAGGATCTCCTGTAGCGGTCTGTGCTGCAGCGGATTATGAAGAATCTTCTGACTGAAGACACTTTGTTGTTGAGTTACTGTGTTCTGAAGAGAATGAGGAGGTTTCTCCATCATGTTCTTCATCTTCGTTTGGACAATAAACTCAAGAGACTCCAGTTCAGTCTCCAGGACAGAATCAGTCCTCCTTATCCATCTGTTCAGCCTCTTCATGTCAATTGCTCTGATGCTCCGTCCCCAACAGGTGACTGCAGGTGTGATCAGCTGACAAGCTCCTCTTCAAATCTCTGTCTGCTCGTATTGTTTGAAAGCCAGGTAGAGACACGCTGGAGTCCAGGATATGTTCCTTTAGCCATGTCTCAGTAAAACACATGATGCTGCATTCCTGATACTCTGGCTGGGTCTTCAACAGAGATTCTACTTCATCCATTCTGTTAGCAAAGAGATCTCCATTTTTCAATAAGACTGATGGAAGTGAAGGTTTAAACTTCCTCTTTCTCTCTCTTCACTTTGCTCCTGCTCTGCATCCACGTCTTCTTCTTTTGAGCTCATCGGGGATCCAGAGTTACAACTTGAGGATTATTTCAGCCTTAGAAATGTCAGTTAGTTAGTTAATGGAAGAAAAGCTCACAATGGTCACAGAAATGACTTGAATCTGATAAAAGTATTAATGAATAAAAATTCTATGACATTTACCTAGTGAAAATCAGACATTGTTTTTCAACTATTCTTCAACAGAATTATGTAAAAAATAAAGTCATTAGACAGGCCTGGACAAAAATGATGGCACCCCTGACTTAATATTTTGTTACTGTCACGGGCTCAGTTAGTTTTGTGACCCACATTGCAGGAACTCAGACACAGACAGTACTCAGGTGCAAAAGTGAAAGGTTTATTTACAGTGCTGTACAAAGTGAGAATGTGCTCTGGGGTCTGGTGCGTCAGGGGAGGTCTCAGCACTGTAACAGAAATGTTAGTTAGTTCCAGATCCAAACTGAAAGGCTCAGGTGATCTTGCGAGAACTGGTGAGGTTAACTCACGGGATGATGCAGGTAGCTGAACTTGAAGGGAGGGCAGGTCCAGTGCGGTGCTGTGCAGGGAGGTGGTGAGTCCAAGGTCGGGTGAGGAGGCTGGAGGGAGACAGACAGGTTCCAGGCGATCAGACACTGGACACGGAGTAATCCTCGGAACACAAGGAGCAGGGTGAATAATCCTGGAGAGAACACGATTAGTCACACAAACGAAGATCTACAGTCTTCATAAACAGCACACAAATCTCAGAAACGTTTCACGGAATCACTAGAAATTATCA
>SSNP01000043.1:649753-688415 GCA_006937955.1 Pachypanchax playfairii
GTCACAGAAATGACTTGAATCTGATAAAAGTATTAATGAATAAAAATTCTATGACATTTACCTAGTGAAAATCAGACATTGTTTTTCAACTATTCTTCAACAGAATTATGTAAAAAATAAAGTCATTAGACAGGCCTGGACAAAAATGATGGCACCCCTGACTTAATATTTTGTTACTGTCACGGGCTCAGTTAGTTTTGTGACCCACATTGCAGGAACTCAGACACAGACAGTACTCAGGTGCAAAAGTGAAAGGTTTATTTACAGTGCTGTACAAAGTGAGAATGTGCTCTGGGGTCTGGTGCGTCAGGGGAGGTCTCAGCACTGTAACAGAAATGTTAGTTAGTTCCAGATCCAAACTGAAAGGCTCAGGTGATCTTGCGAGAACTGGTGAGGTTAACTCACGGGATGATGCAGGTAGCTGAACTTGAAGGGAGGGCAGGTCCAGTGCGGTGCTGTGCAGGGAGGTGGTGAGTCCAAGGTCGGGTGAGGAGGCTGGAGGGAGACAGACAGGTTCCAGGCGATCAGACACTGGACACGGAGTAATCCTCGGAACACAAGGAGCAGGGTGAATAATCCTGGAGAGAACACGATTAGTCACACAAACGAAGATCTACAGTCTTCATAAACAGCACACAAATCTCAGAAACGTTTCACGGAATCACTAGAAATTATCACAAGGAATTGGCACACGGGAGCTACCATTCAGGTCAACAACCAGGCGATGAATGAAGGTCTGCCTCTGGCTTAAGTAGCACCCTGCTCCTCATCAGCACTGATCGCCACCAGGTGTTGTAAATCTGCCTCGCTCTCCAGCGTAGATCCTCACTGCAGAGAGAAGACTCACCCGACACAGAATACACAGCCCAAACAAACACTGAACCTGACATTACCACCCCCTTAACGACTGCCACCTGGTGGTAAGGCGCGAGAAGCCTCAAAATCCCGGATGAGCTGAGGATCCTTAATGAACTAGGCCGGCACCCAAGACCTATCCTCGGGCCCGTAGCCTTCCCAGAGGTACTGCCGGCCTCTCCCTCGTCTGCGCACGTCCAGCAGACGATCCACTGAATAAACTAACTGTCCATCCACAACTCGGGCGGGCGGGGGGGGGGGGAGTGGATGGTGGACACAGGGGACTAGCACTGACTGGTTCGATGAGGGACACATGAAATACTGGGTGGATCCGCATAGAAGCGGGTAAACGGAGCTTAACAGTAGAGGGACCAGGAACAGCCAGGATTTCATAGGGACCAACAAAGCGGGGGGCTAGTTTCTTCTGTGTGTTCTTGAGTTGAATGTCCCGGGTGGAGAGCCAGACTTGCTGCCCAACGGTGTAGGTGGGCGCGGGGAGACGTCGCCGATTGGCCGTCTTGCGGTTCTGCTCCTTGGTGCGCTCTAACGCGGCCACCGTCTGCGCCCAAGTGTGCCTACACCGCTGGATATGGGCATGAACTGAGGGATGAGATGGAGGAACGTTCTCTGAGGGAAACAGGGGAGGCTGGTACCCCAGGGAAACCTCGAAAGGGGACTTGTTTGTGGCTGAGGAGACATGAGCATTGTGTGCGTACTCCACCCAGGGAAGGTGGTCACTCCAGGTGGAGGGGTCATTCGAGCACACGCAGCGCAGGGCGGCCTCCAGCTCCTGGTTCATCCGCTCGGTTTGACCATTTGTTTGCGGATGAAACCCGGAGCTGAGGACCACCCGAGCCCCGAGCGCCACGAAGAACTCCCTCCAAACCTGGGCAATAAATTGGGGTCCACGGTCCGACAGGACCTCCTGGGGAAGCCCATGCAGGTGGAACACTTGCTTCACAAGAAGCTTAGCGGTTTCGAGGGCAGAAGGAAGTCTCTTGAGGGGAATGAGGTGACAGGCTTTGGAAAAGCGATCTACAACAGTTAAAATCACGGAGAACCCTCTGCTGACCGGCAGCCCTGTAATAAAATCCAGTGCAACATGGGACCAGGGTCTGCCGGGGGTCTCCAGAGGTTGGAGCAGCCCGTGGGGATGCTGATTGGAGGACTTATTGCGCGCACAAATCTGACAGGCTTGAACGTACTCTTTAATGTCTCTGTACATAGATGACCACCAGAAAGATTCCAAATTAGTCCCATCATTCTCCCCACCCCTGGATGTCCTGAAAACCGGGCAGTATGCGCCCAGTGGAGCAGGCGAGAACGAACAGTCTGGGGCACATACCTGCGGTTCGGAGGTTGAGTGGCTGGTCCAGGATCAGCCTGTTGTGCGCAACTTATGGCCTCTTCAATGTCCCACGTGACTGCTCCGACGATACACTCTTGGGGCACAATGGTGCGAGTCTCTGGGAGTTCATCAACGGAGAACTGACGGGATAGAGAATCTGGTTTAATGTTTTTTGAGCCGGGTCTGTAAGAGATCAGAAAATTAAATCTAGAAAAAAACAAGGACCAACGAGACTGGCGAGGATTCAACTGCTTAGCTGATTGTAGATAGGCGAGGTTCTTGTGATCAGTCCAAACCAAAACCGGTTCTGCTGCACCCTCCAGCCAGTGCTTCCATTCCTCAAATGCCAACTTAATGGCCAGCAGTTCATGGTCTCCCATGTCGTAACCACTTTCAGTGGGAGTCAGGCGACGTGAGAAGAAGGCGCAGGGATGCAATCGCTGGTCGTGCTGTCCCACCTGAGACAGCACTACGCCCACGCCCGAGTCCGAGGCGTCCACCTCCATGGTGAACTGCTTTGATGGATCAGGCTGAATGAGGATGGGGGCACGGCTGAACTTCTCCTTCAGCTGGCGAAATGCGTGTTCTGCCTCAGGAGTCCAGCTGAAAGGCTTCTTGGTTGAGGTTAAGGAGGTTAGTGCAGCAGCGGTTTGACTATAATGTCTGATGAATTTGCGATAGAAATTAGCAAAGCCTAAAAAAACTCTGGAGCTGCTTACGGGTGACTGGTGTGGGCCAGTCCACCACAGCCTGGACTTTTACGGGGTCCGGCTTCACTTGTCCATTTTCAAAAATGAAACCCAAAAATCCTACAGTTCGTGCGTGAAACTCACATTTTTCGGCCTTTACAAAGAGCCGGTTCTCCAAAAGGCGCTGAAGCACCTGCCTGACGTGGATCTTGTGCTCCGCCTCTGAAGAAGAAAAAATCAAAATGTCATCAAGGTACACAAACACAAAAGAGTTTAGGAAGTCTCTCAGAATGTCATTTATCAACGCCTGGAAAACAGCTGGGGCATTAGTGAGCCCAAAAGGCATCACTAAGTATTCAAAATGTCCCAATGGGGTGTTAAAGGCTGTCTTCCATTCGTCTCCTTCGCGGATTCGGACCAGATGGTAGGCGTTCAGCAGGTCCAACTTGGTGAAGATCGTTGCTCCCTGCACAGATTCAAAAGCAGACGCCAACAGAGGTAAGGGATATTTATTTTTAACCGTTATTTGATTTAGTCCCCGAAAGTCTATGCAGGGTCTGAGAGATCCATCCTTCTTTGCCACGAAAAAGAACCCTGCTCCCAGAGGAGACGTGGACCGGCGGATGATCCCTGCCTCCAGTGACTCCTTGATGTAGTCCTCCATGCTTTCACGCTCAGGGCGTGAGATGCTATAGAGTCGACTGGACGGCAGAGGCGCTCCAGGAAGCAGCTCAATGGCACAGTCGTATGGCCTGTGAGGGGACAAAGATACTGCTCGGGACTTACTGAACACCAGACGGAGGTCATGGTACTCCTTGGGGACTCGGGTGATGTCTGGGATCTCCTCGGGTCTAGACGACTGTGACGACGTGGATCTGGCCAGGGCGCAGTGTAAACACTGTGACAGACAGTTCAGGCTCCAGGAGTCAATTTTACTCTCAGCCCAATTTATGTGGGGGTTGTGCGTCTGCAGCCAGGGATGGCCCAACACCACCGGAACCTGCGTAGAGGGGAAAATCAAGAACGAGATTTTCTCACGATGGTTACCAGAAATTACCACCTCTACGTCACTGGTCCGGTGGGTGATGGCGGTGAGAGAGCGGCCATCCAAGGCTGCGACGTTGACAGGAGTCTGCAGCGGCTGAACTGGGATCTGCAGTTGTTTGGCCAGTGCAGCATCCAGTAGGTTTTTTTCACAGCCGGAGTCAACTAGAGCTTGAGTCTGGAAAGAGTCAGAAGAATATAACAGAGTTGTGGGCAGAGTTAAACGAGAGGTTTTTCTTTCTGGAACCGTCAGACCTCCCGGTGTTACTGACGGCTGGAGTGGTTTAAACGCTTCGGACAGGCAGCGATGAAGTGTCCTGTTGTTCCACAGTATAAACACTCACGTGCCTCCATACGTCTCTGTCTCTCTGTGGGTGATAGCCGTGCATTCCCCAGCTGCATCGGTTCCTTTCCGGACTGGGCCGGCACAGCTCTGACGATGGGCGCATTCTCCGCGGTCCTGTGACCGGTACGAGACGGAGAACGAGCGCGGTGTTCATCCCACATGAAACCGGTCATCCGGTGATCAATCTTAGTAGCAAGACTTATCAACTCCTCCAAGGACTGGGGCTCCTCTCTGTGTAGCAACTGCTCCCGAATCGGCTTATTAAGAGCGCCCAGAAACGCTCCCTTGAGCGCTGGCGCGTTCCAGCCTGATTCCGCAGCCAGAGTCCGGAAATCCACTGCAAAGTCTGCTACCGTTTTCTTGCCCTGTTTGATATGATGGAGGAGATGAGTTATGTCAGTCTCTGACTTATGGTAGGTGAAGGTTTGTTCAAAGTCTTTCACGAAAGTCTCCAGGGATGTGCGTAATATGACGGAGTAGCTGTACTTGGCCTCAGCCCATCTGAGTGCGCGTCCCCGCAGTAGGCCGATGATGTGGGCAATCTTGGACGCGTCGTCCGGAAAGGACTGAGGAGAACGGCAGAAGATTAGAGAGCATTGTAACAGGAATCCAGAGCCTTTACCTGCCTCTCCACCATAAGCTTCCGGGTTGGGTAGTGAAACATTGCGCACCGGGGCGCACATCATGGAAGTGACAGGTTCCGGCTCCGGTGGAGCTGCGGCTGAAAGCGGAGATGGCTGAGAAATAGCAGACAGCTGGTTAGACACAGTTTGCAATAGTCCAGTGACTTCTTCCAGCCGTTGCTGGTAATACTGCTGTCGCTCACACAGCGAGTTTAACATGGAGTCATGTCTAGCAAGCAGTTCTGAGTTTACAACGGGCATCTGTCTGGCTGAGTCCGCGGGGTCAGACTGGCCTGGTTGTTCTGTCACGGGCTCAGTTAGTTTTGTGACCCACATTGCAGGAACTCAGACACAGACAGTACTCAGGTGCAAAAGTGAAGGATTTATTTACAGTGCTGTACAAAGTGAGAATGTGCTCTGGGGTCTGGTGCGTCAGGGGAGGTCTCAGCACTGTAACAGAAATGTTAGTTAGTTCCAGATCCAAACTGAAAGGCTCAGGTGATCTTGCGAGAACTGGTGAGGTTAACTCACGGGATGATGCAGGTAGCTGAACTTGAAGGGAGGGCAGGTCCAGTGCGGTGCTGTGCAGGGAGGTGGTGAGTCCAAGGTCGGGTGAGGAGGCTGGAGGGAGACAGACAGGTTCCAGGCGATCAGACACTGGACACGAAGTAATCCTCGGAACACAAGGAGCAGGGTGAATAATCCTGGAGAGAACACGATTAGTCACACAAACGAAGATCCACAGTCTTCATAAACAGCACACAAATCTCAGAAACATTTAACGGATTCACTAGAAATTATCACAAGGAATTGGCACACGGGAGCTACCATTCAGGTCAACAACCAGGCGATGAATGAAGGTCTGCCTCTGGCTTAAGTAGCACCCTGCTCCTCATCAGCGCTGATCACCACCAGGTGTTGTAAATCTGCCTCGCTCTCCAGCGTAGATCCTCACTGCAGAGAGAAGACTCACTCGACACAGAACACACAGCACACACAAACACTGAACCTGACAGTTACCCAATCTTTGAAGGCAATCACTTCAGTCAAACAATTCCTGTAACTGTCAATGGGACTTCTTCCCCTCTCAGCAGGTATTCTGGCTCCACTCATCAGCAAACTGCTCCAGTTGTGTCAGGTTTGAAGGACGCCTTTTCCAGGCGGCAGGTTTCAGCTTCTTCCAAAGATGCTGTGTAGGATTCTGGCCCCTTTAGAATGGTCCAATGTTTTCCCCTCAGTCATTCTGGGCTGGTTCTAGCTGGTTCTGGCTTTTTTAGTTGTGTTTTGGCTCATTGTCCTGTTGCCAGGCCCATGACCTGCGACTGAGATCAAGCTTTCTAACACTGGCAGCACACTTCTCCCTCGATAGTCGGGAGATTTCATTGAACCCTGCACAGAGTCAAGACATCCTCTGTCAGATGCAGCAAAGCAGCTCCAGACCATAACAGAACCTCCTCCATGTTTCATAGTAGGGACAGTCTTCTTTTTATAGATATGCTTAATTTTTCCATCTGTGAACATAGAGCTGATCTCTCTTCTGTCCATAGAACATTCTCCCAGAAGCTTTATAGCTTGTTAACTTGTAGTTTTGCAAATACCAGCCTGTTTTTTTTTAGGATTTGTTGTCAGTAATGGCGACTCTCCCATTTAGTCACCTGACTCTGATTCTCCTGGAGCTTGAAGTTCGTCTTGGATCTGTTTAGATGTGTTTCTTTTGTTACCTTCAGATTATCCGTCTCTTTGATTTGTCATCAGTTTTCCTCCTTCAGCCACGTCCAGGGAGGTTGACTACAGTCCCATGGATCTTACATGTCTGAATATGAGCAGCTGTAGTCAGAGGAACATCTGGCTGCTGGAGATGCTCTTATAGTCTTTACCTTTAACATGCTGGTCTATAATTATCTTTCTTATCTCCTGAGACATCTCTGTCCTTCTCTTCCTCTGGTCCATGTTGAGTGTGATACACACCATGTATCACAGTGACTACCTGGAGCTCTATATATAGACCCACTGACTGGTTACAAGATTCTAGACACGTATTGCTAGTGTGGACACATTTTGCAGTAAAATGCTTCATATGATTTTATTTATTACTTTTGTCATATTCAAGTTGTTTCTATGACCTTTGTGAGTTTTTCTTTCATTAACCAAAATTGCCAACAATTTGTCCATGTCTGCAACAACCAGACTGAAAGTTTGTGTGTCTGAGATGTGGTGATCAGCAGCACTGGAACACCACGAGCGGTTTCCTCTTCACACTGTTCACCTCATACTTCCAATACAACTGAGTCTACTCATGTGTAAAAATAGTCTAATAACCCTGCAGCTCTTGAGAATATCAGTGATTGACAAGAAGCTGATTACAGAGAACAGGTCAGTGTGTGAAATGCTGCAGAAATAACCACCTCATTCTAAACATCAGCAAAACAAAAGAAATGATTGTTGACTAACGGGTGGAGATGGTGGAGGAATCTAGGGACCTTGGAGTTCAGCTGAACTATAGACTAGACTGAAAACTCAGAACTGAAGAATCTTGAAGAAAGGACAGAACAGACTCTACTTCTAGATGAAACAGAGATCCTTCAAAGCCTACTCCAAGATGTTTCTTATTTTGTATAAGTCTGTGGTGGAAGCTTTGCAACATCTGTTGGGGCAGCAGCATCAAAATTAGAGATTTAAAAAGAATTCAAAAAATAAATCCAGATAGCTTATTCTGTGCTGGGGATAAGTGTAGTTTCTTGACCTGCTTGTCCATAGAGACAACACAGTGAAAGAAACAACAAAGTGTTAAAAGTATAGCAGAGGATGTTTCATGGAATCCACTACAACATGGCAGTTTCCTTGTGGTCTAATTACAATTCAATTTGGCTTTATTTGTATAGTGTCATGTTATCTCTGGGAGAGTAGGTTTTTTTTAAATTTATTTAGGTCATTACATTAATTATCTGTAATTTTTATCATGAGTAAACTCTTCTCACAGTGGACATGGGGACACGTGGTCTTGTTTTGTCATGGCGTTGGTTTTATGTGGTAAATATTTGCCTCTTTCATTTACTCCACATATTTTAACAGATGGAGGATAGTTGTCCATGGTGGAGTGGATGGGTTCTCCAGGCTCATAGTTTACCTTGATTGTGCCACCAACAACAGAACTTCAACTGTTCTCGACAGCTTCTTATCTGCTGTAAGCCAATGTGTACCATCTCGAGTAAGGTACGTATAATACTGTACATTTTCTATGAGAAGTACATGATTAATATAACATTTACTATTATTAGTAGTTTTTGAATCGTATTTATCTTCATAAAATACTATATTAATAGTTGTGGATAATCAATTTTCAGGTTAAATTTCAAAATAATTGTATAAGTTGATGCTGAACTGATGCATCATGTATGTAGGAGATTAAAGTACAATCATCAGATTCCTTGATCTTAAAATTATTGATAAAAATACATAGTGGTGGGTATACTTTAAATGTGGTATATGGAATATTTTCATTAAAAGCAATATTTTTAACAAAATAAAACCTCCACGGGGTGTTTAGAGGGTTGTAGAATTAAAATACAGTATTTCCTTTAAAAATTATATTTGAAGTAAAATATTATAAAATATTAATTTTGACAGACACGACGTTGGCATTTTGTTTACATCTACCAGTGTCAGGATCTCAGGAATGGTGTGTGGTGGTTGTTTTTGGTCTGCACTAACTCTCATTTCAGGGCGTGGCAGCAGCTGCTGAGTGGCTGCAGGTGTGGCTCGTTACCCAGCTCAGGAGAGCTGGGTATTTAAGCTGAGGAGGAACCAGAGGCAGACGCCAGTTTGTTCCACTACTTTGCGTGGTAACGTGTGGCCTGGATTATGCTCTGATTGTCTAACCATTATCAGTGTGTTTACCTGCCTTCTCCTTCCTCTCTCTAGTCCCGTCACCTGGAGCATCTCTCCAGACCTGAGTACCTCCGCGCTGGCCGTCTGCCACGCTGTTAGGAGGACTCTTCCTGTCACGGGTTCCTGAGTCGTGTTTCCCCAGCCTGGCTCCCTGTCTGTCTCTGGTCCCCTCAGGAGTCCACACCTGTCCTTACAGCGCTGCTCGCTGTCACCCCTGTCTCAACTACTGCCGTGGATTCATCATCATTCTCTGGATTAACTCACAGCTACTCTCTCCCTGGATCACCACCACCGCTGCTGGTTACCTGGATCCCTCCTCAAGACGTACAGCACCTCGCCTACTGTAAGTTCTCTGAGCACATTCCCAGTGCACCGCTGCTTGCTATATCACCACTGGAACTGCACATTACTAACCTGTCTTTCCTCCTCTGCCAGGACTTCGCCTGTGCCCAGTACCGGGTCCGGTTCTCCCTCCTCTGGCTCTGCGCCATGGTATATTCTACCTGTACCGCAATATCACTGTACATAATAAATCACTGTAACTGATTTCTGGAGTTGTGTGTTTGGGGTAACAACTTGGAGTTCAAAACAAACCTTAAATCATGACAACCAGCCAACAGCTGGCAAAGCAGTGGGTACCATTGTGGGTTGCCAGCACAGTGAGGCTGGTACTGTTGAGTCTGCAGGTCAAGCAGCTGGAAGCACCGGGGACATGTGGTGATTATTGACCTTATTTACTTGCCATAGGGGGTTTCTCATGTAACGAGCAAGTTCTGTGTGGAAACGTTTTTATTAGCAGCTATTAGCGGCTAGCTAACACGTAGCTACATGTTGGTGAAGTGGAGGAGCTTCGGGCCACTTTTTGGACCGGAAGACACACCGCGGAGGATTTTATCGTATTTTTTTATTTTATTGGCTAAGTGGGGCGTGCAGGATGGTGTGTGAGGATCTTAAGAGGGGCTGCAGGAAGTTTTGGAGCCGCGGTGCAACTATGAGCTCTTTGCTATGGACTGAAACAGGTACATTCTCAGAAATAGAGGTACGAGACAAGAATATATATATTTTAATTTAATGCATGCACATCTTTATTCATTTTTTTAAACCTTCTGTGTTCTGTCCTATAATGAGTGTTGCAACACCGGAATTTCCCCATTGTGGGACAAATAAAGGATTTCTTATTTTATCTTATCTTGACCAGGGTTGCAGGTGCAGATGAAATGGTACAAATTTGTACTTTATATCAGTTTGAACACTCTAAGCGGCATTTCTGACCATTTCTGTACTTTTGAGGGAACATTTTATAACAATTTACCTATAGGTACAAAAATGTTCTTGTCTCGTACCTCTATTTCTGAGAGTGTAGGAGCTGCTTTTATCAGAGTCAGTGTATGATCAGCGGGGCTGGAGAGCATGATTAGTGAACTGAACTCATGATACAGTGGTTTGTAAAAGTATTCGGCCCCCTTGAACTTTTCCACATTTTGTCACATTACGGCCACAAACATGAATCAATTTTATTGGAATTCCACATGAAAGACCAATACAAAGTGGTGTACACGTGAGAAGTGGAATGAAAATCATACATGATTCCAAACATGTTTTACAAATAAATAACTGAAAAGTGGTGTGTGTGTAATTATTCAGCCCCCTTTGGTCTGAGTGCAGTCAGTTGCCCATAGACATTGCCTGATGAGTGCTAATGACTAAATGAAGTGCACCTGTGAATTTCACATGGAATTCCAATAAAATTGATTCATGTTTGTGGCTGTAATGTGACAAACTTTTGCAAGCCACTGTGTTTTATTCGGATCGGGGATCTGAGTGGGTTTGTTGATGAATATTTGGCCTGAACATCGGAGCGCTCGCGTGCGGGGGGGGGTTAAACGAGCTGGTACCCAGAAGGCTGAAGGCTTCATACCGTGTCATTGTGTTCCGAGTTCTATATCCCACCTTTAATGGTCTTAGTAGGCCATGTTAGTTGTGGTCTTGATCCCATTAATATAAAAATGTGAACAGTACGGTTTAAGTGAATCAGAACATTTACATCGTAGTCCAGAAATGTATTTTATTTTGTCTTTCTTAATCATCTTGTTAAATAACAGGTTGTAAAAGACTTCAACAACTTGACATGTGCTTGTAAAAGTTTACAAAGTCAATTTAAAGATTACCTATAAAGATTAAAGTTGGTTTTAGGTTCATTTTGACATCAAGCTTGCTAAAATCTGTGTGTGGTGTATTTCATGTTGGTAAGATTAAGTTCTAGGAGTCTTTATAGTAACTACCATCTTCTTACTTCTACAGATCTGACAAGGGGGCGAAAATGAGATGGTGGCTCGATTCATGGTCCAAACTCGTGGAGAGAACAGGAATTCTCACATAACTGGAAGGAGTGTTCATAATCAGAGGTAAGGAAGGTGTAAAAAACTTATAGTTCAACAACTTTTTTTTTGGAGCAAATAATCATTAAGTCTCAGTGGTCTCTTCAGTCTGACAATTTGATAGAAAATATGTCCATCTTGTTGAGTGAGCAGTGTTTGAAAATGCAATATATGTTGTCTTTCAGAATGGAGCGCTTTTGGAGAGATGAGAATATGAGAATGTCCTTGATTTCTACTACAACATCTTTCTCCAAATGGAGGCTGATGGATTCAATGATTCAACCTATGTTAAACGTTTGTCAGTTTCATGTTCTATATTTCAGGTTGAGGAGGATATTGGTGTGGACTGGGAAGGTCCACATGCTCCCTGCACATTTAATATCAGAGTACCTGAGATCCAACTTTAGCATCCATTAAGTGTGGAAGACCTTGCAGCTCTACGACACCCTGGTGTTCCTTTAAGTCAAGCACTAGGAGTATATATGGAGACTGTTCAAACCCTCAATGCTTTGACTCAAGCATGATGTTATTTGACAAAATAAAACTGAGTCGCAGGAAAATGTTTATTGAATTCTGAGGAATTTCATGGATTTCTGTCTAATGTGGTCCTAAAATGTGATCTGATCTTCAAAGTCACAATCACAGTCTGCTGAAACTAAAAACACTCAAATAATTGTTTCTGTCATGGTATACTACCAGGCGGGGTTTGTTTTGAGCTCCAAGTGCGACCCAACTCCAAACATACACAAGACTGAGATCGGTTTACAGTGTTTATTTATGTACAGTGCTCCAAACGTGACAACAACAGTAACTGTACATATAGAATAGTGCCAGGACGGGAACTGGTGCGGGGCAGGAACGGTCCTGGTTGTGAGAGAGAGAGAGACGTTAGTGACAGGTGGAGATACCAGCTGCGGTGTGCGGGGATCGTGCTCTGTAAACTCACGGTGACGAGAAGCCGTGCTGTCGTGAGGAGGGATCCGTAGGCGCTGCCGCAGGGGGTGATGATCCAGGCTGTCCGAACGTTGGTTTAGTGCGTCCGGCTCCAGGGGCTGTCTGCACAGTCGATACTGTGGCAGGAGTGACAGCAGCGCGGTGACCGGTGAGGTGTGGATCCAGAGGGGACCAGAGACAGACAGGAAGCCAGGGAGAGAGCCAGTTGCGTACACCGCAACTCGAGCGTGAGAACCGTGGAGAGTCAGTCCGGTAGAACGGTAGTGAGCTGTCCACGTCGAGGCGCCGGTAACTGGAGGAACGCTCCAGGACACGGGGCTGAGAGTAAGGGAGGAGAAGGCAGGTTAGTTACAACTAACAATATAATCTGTCACTCAATATCTCTGGCCACTCTGTTACCACGGAAGTTAGTGGAACAAACTGGCGTCTGTCTGTGGTTCCTCCTCTGCTTAAGTACCCAGCTCTCCTGAGCTGGGTAATGATCCACACCTGAATCCTCTGATGAGCTGCTGCCACGCCCTGCAAAACAATTAGTGCAGACAACCAACCACCACACCCACCAGCAGCAGAGATCCTGACAGTTTCATGTTAGCGAACACACCATGTAAACATTCATAGTTCAGGTGGAAACAGTATGTGAACCCTTGGATTTAATAACAGGTTGATACTCCTTTGTTAGATCAGATTACTTTTTATGACCAAATTGTCCAGAAATTCCAAAGGTTTCACAAACTTTTTCATGCAACTGTACATTCTTCTGCAGAAGCTTTCACTGACATTTACCTGATCATCAAGTCAAAAGTTACTATATTGGGAAAGCATACTAATGACTGCCATAGTTGTTAGGATAAGTTGAAAGAAATGCTGCACATTTTAATTAACCTATCAATTGTTCAAGGAGGAAAATGGGGTGGCAGTTCTCATAACTTCTTCATTTTGTAATATGTATCTATCCATTTAAAAACTTCAATTAAATACAAGTGGTTGTAAAGTTGTACTTTTTATTAATACAGATGTACTTTAAAACTTTGGGACCTGCATGCAAGTGGAATCTTCATTAAAAACACATTTTTACTTTTATATTAACTGCTAAGTGAACAATGTTTTAGCGAAGATTAATCCAACAATAGACAAAATGGATTTACTATTTTTGCAAAAGTATAAAAAAGAGATAATGCAATGCATCTCTAACAAAACTAACTAACTTGAACCATAGGACTACAGTAACCCCGGGCTCACACTGCATCCAGATCCGGTCCGGTGCGGACCCCGCAGGTATTCTGTTAGATTAAGATCCCTTTTGAAGGCTCACAGTAGCTCCGCGCGGTGCGGGTCCGGTTACGGGGGCCATACGGCACTACGGAAAGAATCCGCAAAGTTCAATTTTTTCCGGACGCCGGAGATTTCCGTTTCCGTTTCCGCACCCAGCACCGGAGCTGGCCGCATTCCCTATCTGGAGCAGATGTGAGTGGTAGCTTGTGGAAAAACCGCACCAAAGCCGTTCCGTAGGCAGTGTGAGCCCGGCGTAAAGGTTTTCTTATATCAGATCAAAACCTGGATCCGCTGAGCTGAGGCAGGCCTCTAACTCTGTACTCTCGGTAATGCCCAGGAAGACGAAGTGTCTCAAAACAAGTTGCAGATTTGGGCAAGTCTGTGTTAACGATTTCCACTGTGAGTTCTTTAGACACGAGCTCCCATATGGTCCAGAACTTGGCTGCAAGCTGCTGTGTAATGTGCCTTCTTCTATTACAGTGCATGTCTTTTTAGTTTATACACTTAAAGATAAATAAAACATCCTAATTATTTCAAAAGATTTGAATATCATTTTCAATGAAGTTCCTCAGATATCCTGCAACTCTGCATTTGGCATCTAAGGATCACTCCTCTTCCTCCTCCTCATCATCATCCTCCATGACAGGCCACACAATTCTTTGTATGAGTGACTGCAAAAATAAATCATTGACATCTTTTAGGGCAAATTTTCAACTATATATAAACTCTAAGATTTGAATTAGTTCACAAGTTCAAGAAGGTTTGCCCCTTTTTAATTTTTTTTTAACAGCTGGACTATAAAGAGAAGGTCCATACAGCCATTTTAAGGCTTAGGACTGAGAGGGTTAATAAGATTTTTCTTGGTAAACGTTATTGGCCCAGTGTTGCATTATTACATTTCAGTTGTATAATTAAGGTAACAGCTCAAAAGAAAATTATTTTAGTAACACTAACCCATACAAATATTGAATTTGACCAAATCAATTCTTTAAATCAATATACTGCCCTAAAATAAAGGACTTTGCACACAAAGTTGCACAGCGGGTACGGAAAGTATTCAGACCCCCGTCAATTTTTCCCTCTTTGTTATATTGCAGCCATTTGCTTAAATCATTTAAATGAATTGTTTTCCTCTTTAATGTACACACAGCACCCCATATTGACAAAAAATCCCCTTTTTTTGAAATTTTTGCAGATTTATTAAAAAAGAAAAACTCCTAAGTATTCAGACCCTTTGCTGTGACACTCCTATATTTAACTGTACTGTTCTGCACACCTTTTCGCGATGACATCACACTTTTCCACAAATGACCCTGCTAGTCACATGTTGGGGCACATATCCCCGGGGCTTCCAGCTGCTCGACATGCCGACTCCGCCCCCTCCACAGTACCAGCCTTGATGTGCTGGACTATTTACCATATTAGGCAACCCGCAATGGTGCCCGCTACTCTGCCAGCTATTGGCTGGTAGATGCCAACATTGTGCCCGTTAGAATAAATATTTTATTATATTTTACTTCAAATATAATTTCTAAAGAAAATAGTGTATTTTCATTCTACAACCCTCTAAACACCCTGTGGAGGTGTTTTGTTGTTAAAATATTGTTTTTTATGGAAATGTCCCATATTGCCCCTTTAGTTGTAGTTGTTGTTTACAGTGGCTCTTTAAAGACAAATGTCTAAATGTTCCTGATCAAAGTAGTTTTCTTTTTATTTAAAATGTTGGGCAATATCTGTATGTTTTTGAGTAACCTGCCAGGCTATGCTGTAAAGTCTGTGGTCTTTGCATGTTTGACCAGCTAGTGAGTGTGTGTTTGCACAAGCTCATGATTTATCCCTGAAGCAGCTGACCAAATACGCAGATGTAAACCATGGTTCCTAAGGTTACCAAGGACAGGGCAAGTGACATGCTCTGTTTCTGTGAAAACTGCTACTGGCTGTGCATCCATCCATGTGAGCTGATAAGAAGCAGAGACTGGGTTTACCTGCCTTGCTTAGACAGTAGAGTCAAAGGAAATAAGAACCTGGTCAACTGAAAAATTTTAAAGAAAAAGTCTGATCATAAAACAATTAATTTTGTAAAACTTTCTTCATTACAATTCAATTTGAAAATCATTTTTCAAACATTTAGACAACTATATTACAGAAAAAAGGCTTTATATGTATGTTAGGAAATTTTAGGGATGTTTTGAAATGGACCCAATTGAGTTAAGACGTTTCTTTCTTTTGTCAATCTGTTTATTAGGATTTTGGAAACAAAATGAACAAAAGACCTGAACATAAATCTACCTACAAGCAATAGAACAGGGGTGTCCAACTCCAGGCCTCGAGGGCCACTATCCTGCACAATTTAGATGTTCCTCTGCTTCAACACACCTGCTGCAGATGAACAGGTCGTTAACAGGCCTCTACAGGACTTGCTGAGAGGTTTGAATCAGGTGTGTTGAAGCAGGAGAACCTCTAAAATGTGCAGGATAGTGGCTCTCGAGGCCTGGAGTTGGACACCCCTGCAATAGAACCTTATATAAGTATATACCAATTACTGGTCAGCCTTCATAGATGCAAATACAAATCCCCTCGTTTTTTCTACTCATAACATTAAAGAGTCCATTTCATACAAATTTCATGACTTTGTGGTGATTTCTTAACCTGTAATATGAACATTTTATATCTAAAAAACAGGTTCCGTCAGGCTTCGGGGAGCAACTCATTAATATTCATTTTCACAATTTGCTGGACTCTGATTGGCTAACAAACTAGCCTGTGAGAGCAAGGTATATTCTGGAATAGCACTACAACTTGTGGCAGCTTGTTGGAGTAGCTCTGTGACATTGCTAGCATTTTTTTGTTCTTTTTGAATGTTTCTTGCTGGTTTTTTCTTCTGAAATATTATTTCTGAGATACTTTTTTATTCTGATTTGGGTGCTGTGCTGATTGAGAGGTTTTTTTTATACATAGTTTTTACTTTTTTGCCACTTGTTATGATGCGGCACCATGGCAATGAGAGGCTTGTTTACAGGAAAGAGCAGATTCAAGTCATTTCTGTGACCATTGTGAGCTTTTCTTCCATTAAAGCCATAGTGCGTAACTTCTGTAACTTCTGTCGCCCCCTAGCGGAATTTTTGCGTCATTACAACAATAAAGCTGGCGCTTCCATATGACGTAAGCCCAGCTGCCACCGCTTTATCTCTGCCGTTGTTATTCCAACCGGTATCTGTCTTAATCAAGCTTCAAATTCAGTCTGTTTACTTTACCTGGCTCTATATTTGTTTCAATAAATATCATTTCATTGTTGAAAAAATCAGCTAATCAGCTGGAACTTCGGCGCTCTGGGTTTCATCTGGTGCGCATTTTATATTTTGACAGTGTGTGCGGACCTGCAGACCACTTATGTGCACCCCTGAACATCAGCCAGATCTCTTCTCTCCACCGAGGAAAAGCGACGCCGATACAAATTCGCGTTTGCCTTCTCCTTCGGTCACTTTCCTTCTTAGCCAATAGTCCCTCTGCCGAACGTCCAGGAATTTTTTTTTTTTTTCGTGGTAGGATCCACTTCCCGATAAGTGTCTCTCGGCTGTTTATTTGGATTCTCCGCCATGTCGACCTTCACGTTCTGCCGGCTGCTACGAGACACTGCGTTCTATTTCTTATTATTTTTCTTGTTGTGACATAAAAGACGTAATTTCATGTGCGACAGCGCGGGAATGTCGCACCCGACACGCAAAGTAAAAATGATATATATTGAAAAATACCATGAGATGTTTGAGGAGCCGATCGGCTTAATCTGCATTGTGTCATCTCCTCTGATAGTGGCTTGGCTGAAACGGACATCCACGGACATGTAAAAGTTACGCACTACAGCTTTAACTAACTAACTAACTAACTAACTGACATTTCAAATAAATTTCATATAATCTTCAAACTGAAACCCTTGATCCCCGATGAGCTAGAAAGAAGAAGACATGGATGAAGAGCAGGAGCAGAGTGAAGAGAGAGAAAGAGGAAGTTTAAACCTTCACTTCCATCAGTCAGATTGATAAATGTGAGATCTCTTTGTTAACAAAATGGATGAACTTGAAACTCTGTTGAAGAACCAGCCAGAGTATCAGGAATGCAGCATCATGTGTTTTACTGAGACATGGCTAAAGGAACATATCCTGGACTCCAGTGTGTCTCTGTCTGGCTTTCAAACAATACGGACAGACAGAGATTTGAAAAGGAGTGGCAAAAGAAAAGAAGGTGGAATCGCTATATTATTAATTATTAATAAAAAATGGTGTCATCCTGGACATGCTGTTGTGAAATATCGTCTCTGCAGTCCATTAAACTTTTTGGCTGTTGGTTTTTATCCATATTACCTAACAAGGGAGTTCACCAGTGTTATTATAGTAGCAGTTTACATTCCACCATCAGCTAATGCTAAGTCTGCATGTGACACCATTGGCTCAACTGTTGCTAAGCTACAAACACAGCCCCCAAATGCATTTGTGGCAATATCTGGAGACTTTAATCATGCCTCTCTCTCCTCTACACTGCCAACATTTCAACAGTTTGTCAGCTGCTCCACCAGAGAAAACAAAACACTGGACTTGTTCTATGTAAATATCAGAGATGCATACAGGTCCTTTGCACGACCTGCTCTTGGCAAGGCAGACCATAATCTTGTTTTTCTCTGCTCAATCTACAAACCCATTGTCCAAAGGCAAAAAGAACTGTGAGGAGGTGGTCACAGGAAGCTGAAGAACTTCCTCGAGGATGTTTTGAGGCTACCGACTGGGATGAACTCTGTGAGCCACAAGGAGAGGACATCAATTCTATGACTGAGTGTGTGACTGACTATTTAAACTTCTGTGTGGACAACATCATTCCCACCAGAACAGTGAATACTTCCCCAATAATAAACCCTGGATCACCAGTGACCTGAAAGAACTGCTGAACAAGAAACAAAGAGCTTTCAGGGAGGGAGACAGGGATGCATTAAAAAGTGTACAAAAAGAGACTCTTCCTCCTACATTGAGACTTGCGCTGATTACCCTGATCCTCAAACCAAATAAACCTTCCACAGAATGTTCCTCGTACAGACCAATAAGCTTGATGGGATGTGATACAAAAATACCTTGCAAAGCCCTGGCAATACGATTGGATCAATATACAGTATATTTTATATAATATTTAATATATTTTGTCTTGTGTATTTCTAATTGCTGTGAAGATCTACGCTGGAGAGCAGGAGCAGACCTGGAGCTTGTTAGAGGCAGCACCAGGTGACACTCATTCAACACCTGGTTGTTAACCTGATTGGTAAACAGCAAAGCCACATTTCAGAGTTTCTCTGAGATTAGTCTTGTGACCTGTATTTTGTCTCTGTTCTCTACATTTACTCCCTGTGCTCTTCTAACAGCTCCATGCAGCCTGCCTGCTCTCTGACACCCCAGCTCACTCTGCATCCCTTCTCCTGGACACCATCTCCCTTCACAGCTGCTCCTCCTTCTGGATCTGACACCCTCCTCAGAGTCATCAACCTCCGTGAGTTATTCCCTCTTCACAATCTGCACTCACAGAAATGATTCATGGCAGAGTTCATTTCTATGCATTTACATCTATTTGATTTTATTTAAAACGTATATTTTTAAAATGTATGCATTAAAATTAATTATAATCTGCATAATTTAAACAATTCTAATATTTCTGAAATGTAATTAGTTAATACACACTGAAATGGTTTAAATAATTAAAGTGATAGAACAAACAAAATTTTGTTATTTAAAATTTATGTGATTGGTTTACATAGAAGTTATGAGAAGTGAAACGGGGAAACCGGAAACCAAACTCTGCACTTCCGCTGGACGCCCGCGAGAACTTTTTACTGAAGATTTTACTCGTCCATGTGATGGTAAGTACTCTGAGGCATCCTATGTCCAGTTACTCCTAATTGTGCATTTTAAATTACATCAATATTAGTTTATTTATTTATGATCAAATCTGCGTAGTTCGGTGTTATTGTAAACAGTTTTAGTTGATCACGTCATGTGTACAGGAAAATACCAACACCCGCTAGCATAATAGGCAACAAGCTAGCTATTCTGGAGCATCTTTGCTAGTTTGATAAAACACAATGAACCCTTTGCAGTCAGTTATCATGCTGGTTAAGATGATAATTAGTAACATCAGTAGTTAATCTAGCCAGATAGCATTCTCTTTGTCTCCAACATTTAGCCTTATCATTTTGTAAAAGGTTAGGCTCTGTTTGTACCATTATTTTACATCAGTTTGTGTGAAGCATAACTTGAAAACTCTGTGGGGTGATTTTGGTAGGTGCAAACTCATTACTTCTAGGTGAAATTCAGCGTTTTGAATGCGAAATATGACATATGTGTGTGTGCGTGCGCACGTACGTGCGTGCTCACACACAATTGGTGTATTTCAGTGGTGTATTTATTTTTACATAGTAAACGGAGCTTTTCCACTGCAATTATTTAAAATAAATAATCTAATTAAGTCAAGAATTTGGACTTCAATATCCAATAGTGGTTAACTAGTGTTAGCTGGGTGACTGCCATATAGAGTAATAAATTGATCAAATACTGGCTTGAAAAACAGAAGTTAATGTTAGATAATGCGTTTCTTCTCACTTGTATCCTTTTTTTTAGATACTTAACGAGTGGGATATTTTTCTTAGTGTCCTCATGTTCTGTGTTTTCACGTCCATATGGCAACATACACTCACTGGCCACTTTATTAGGTACACCATGCTAGTAACGGGTTGGACCCCCTTTTGCCTTCAGAACTGCCTCAATTCTTCGTGGCATAGATTCAACAAGGTGCTGGAAGCATTCCTCAGAGAGTTTGGTCCATATTGACATGATGGCATCACACAGTTGGCGCAGATTTGTCGGCTGCACATCCATGATGTGAATCTCCCGTTCCACCACATCCCAAAGATGCTCTATTGGATTGAGATCTGGTGACTGTGGAGGCCATTTGAGTACAGTGAACTCATTGTCATGTTCAAGAAACCAGTCCGAGATGATTCCAGCTTTATGACATGGCGCATTATCCTGCTGAAAGTAGCCATCAGAAGTTGGGTACATTGTGGTCATAAAGGGATGGACATGGTCAGCAACAATACTCAGGTAGGCTGTGGCGTTGTAACGATGCTCAATTGGTACCAAGGGGCCCAAAGAGTGCCAAGAAAATATTCCCCACACCATTACACCACCACCACCAGCCTGAACCGTTGATACAAGGCAGGATGGATCCATGCTTTCATGTTGTTGACGCCAAATTCTGACCCTACCATCCGAATGTCGCAGCAGAAATCGAGACTCATCAGACCAGGCAACGTTTTTCCAATCTTCTATTGTCCAATTTCGATGAGCTTGTGCAAATTGTAGCCTCAGTTTCCTGTTCTTAGCTGAAAGGAGTGGCACCCGGCGTGGTCTTCTGCTGCTGTAGCCCATCTGCCTCAAAGTTGGACGTACTGTGCGTTCAGAGATGCTCTTCTGCCTACCTTGGTTGTAACGAGTGGTTATTTGAGTCACTGTTGCCTTTCTATCAGCTCGAACCAGTCTGGCCATTCTCCTCTGACCTCTGGCATCAACAAGGCATTTCCGCCCACAGAACTGCCGCTCACTGGATATTTTTTCTTTTTCGGACCATTCTCTGTAAACCCTAGAGATGGTTGTGTGTGAAAATCCCAGTAGATCAGCAGTTTCTGAAATACTCAGACCAGCCATTCTGGCACCAACAACCATGCCACGTTCAAAGTCACTCAAATCACCTTTCTTCCCCATACTGATGCTCGGTTTGAACTGCAGGAGATTGTCTTGACCATGTGTACATGCCTAAATGCACTGAGTTGCCGCCATGTGATTGGCTGATTAGAAATTGTTAACGAGCAGTTGGACAGGTGTACCTAATAAAGTGGCCGGTGAGTGTAGTGTGTAAGTATAATTGAAGGATATACCCATGAAAATGTAGCACAGTTTAAATGTAGTTTATATTAATTTACTTTTCGTGTGATGTTAAAACTGTTTGTAATATCAAGCTGAAATGTTTAGAGTAAGTATGTTAAAAGCCCAAATGATTTGATTTATAGTAAAAAAAAAACTCCTTAGGCCTACAATGTCTGATCTCCGACAAGGTTGAATGTGGGTTTTTAAGGTACTGTTGTACATTATGCACTTTGAAAAGAAGTTGGCTTTTTGAGTGCCTCTTTTATTAACATCATGAAAGCTGTTAAACCCTAACAACAAACTTAAAATGCAACTCACCACCAAATCCTTTTTTTTGCAGATAAAAAGTATAAGTTAGTGTCTAATAATGCTGTTTGTATTTCTGATGATTAGTTTTGGTATTTTAGTAAATTTTAATAGAACTATTAATTTTCTACCAAAAACCATCTTTATTTCCAGGTGCTGTGTGAATGTGGCTGTGCAAATTGTGTGACACTTTGTTATCAACCAGGTATGATTTATTAAAACATTTTAGGCTGAAACACTTCCATCATAGCTTGACAGGCCGATATCCATGTGTCTATCTAGACTGTCCTTGTACATTCACAAGCTGGAAGAGACTTTTAAGTCACACATATCAAACAGACAGTAAGTTAGAAACAGCAGGTGCTCAGTCCACTACCTTCTCATGTCAGACATGTGGATGTGAAGAACTCTCAACAGAGAAGGAATACTTTAGTCATATTAATCAACACCTTAGGCAATATGAAAATGTAACTTGTATGTTTGAGGGATGTGCATATCAGTCAAACATATATGGTACTTTTAACTCACATAAAAATCGTAAACATAATCCCCACAGTCTAAAGGATTTTAAAGTAGGTGTAGTTAAAGTCAGTGTTCAGTCTAGGCCAGCAGATGAGGGGCCCACATTTACTGTGGAGATAGATGGTAGTTTGTCAGATGCAGATAGTGATCATGAAAATTTAGAGGACTTTCCTGAAGTTGTAGAAAAAAAACTTGGCTCTGTTCTATTGAAGCTGGAAAACGTTTTTCATGTTCCATCTACAGCAATCGATGAATTGGTTGATGAGCTACACTACTTGCTGAGTTCTGTGTCAATAACTTGTAACAGTATTTCTGATTTTTTCAAAAGAAAAAACATAGAGGTTGATAGCTTGGTTATTAAGGAATTAGCAGATTCACTGTGTAAATCTAATCCTTTGGTAAATGCACAGGGAAAATGTGGCCCCTTTGCAACAGCTTACAAGAGAAAAGAATACTACAAAGAAGTGTTTAAGGTTGTTGAGCCAGTCGAGTTTGTTCTTGATCAAAAAAAAGGCAAGTCCTTTCAATATATTCCATTACTGCAATCTTTGCAGCAGATACTTGATTGTTCTGATGTGTTGAACAGAGTTATTGATAGCCACAGAACACAGGGCGGTAACACAGACCAGCTTGAAAACCAGCAGTATCGCTCCATAAGAGATGGTGCATACTTCAAACAAAATTCTTTCCTGTCAGGTGATGAGTTAAAAATATGTTTAAGCTTATACATTGATGACTTTGAATTGTGTAATCCTTTGGGTACATCACGTAAGAAGCACAAGTTGTGTGGCATATACTGGATTCTTGATAACTTGGGACCAGGCTCTCACTCAGCACTCACTTCTATTTATTTAGCAGTTTTGTGCAAGAGTAATGATGTGAAGACATATGGATATAGAAAAATATTAGAACCACTGTTACATGATCTTGTAACATTAGAACAGCATAGTGTCTATGTTTCAAAGCTTGGGACTCTTGTCAAAGAAACAGTACACAGTGTTATTGCTGACAACTTGGGTGCTCATGCTCTGGCTGGTTTTATAGACAGCTTTTCTGGGCATTATATTTGTTGATTTTGTACTGCTCACAAAGAAGAGATCCAGTCATCTGATGTTTATTCAGGCGCTTTTTCTCTCAGAACCAAAGAACTACATGAAGCACATGTAAAGACTGCACAGGAAACTGAAACAAGTTGCTTTGGAGTGAAGCGAGCTTGCCCTTTAACTGAGCATCTTAACCATTTTCACGTCAGCACAGGCTATCCCCCAGATATCGTGCACGATTTGTTTGAAGGAGTTGTCCCATTTGAACTATCACTGTGTTTGAGCACTCTGATCTCCAAACAATATTTTAGTCATGAATTTCTTAACACGTGTATCCTCAATTTTCCTTTGAAGTGGATTGACAAAAAGAATCGACCTCACCTGATACCACACACCTATTCCAGTAGGAAGACAGTAGGTGGCAATGCCCATGAGAATTGGTGTCTTATACGTTTCCTCCCTTTTCTGATTGGAGACCTTATACCAGAAGGTAAGCTTGCTTGGCAAGTGATACTAGATCTGAAGGAAATTGTGGAGTTAGTTGCGGCACCTGTTCATACCCAAGAGACAATTGCTTACCTTGATGTCAGTGTCTGAGCACAGACAGAGACTATGTGAGCTTCTCCCAGGTGAAACACTTGAACCTAAACACCATTATCTTGAGCACTATGCACACTTAATCATGTGCTTTGGGCCTCTTGTGGGTGTATGGACGATAAGATTTGAGGCAAAACATAGTTTTTTGAAACAAGTTGCCCGACACACAAATAACTTCAGGACTATTGCACTCACTCTGGCAACCAAACACCAGCAACAAATCAGTTATCACTTAAGCTCATCTAGTCTCAGCGCTTGGAAATCTGGAAGTGACCAATGTTTCCACAGTCCCTATTGATGTTCTGAATGAGGAGGTTGTAGTGGCTCTCAGACAGAAATATCCAGACATTAGTCAAGTTATTCTCACAAAGAATGTCACAACTAGGGGGATCAACTACAGAAATGGAATGATAGTTGTATGTGATTCAACTGCTGTCAGGTATCAATTCTGCTGCTGTTTGTGTGAGTGTCCTCACCTGTGTTTCAGGGGCGTGGCAGCCATTTACCGGCAGGTGGATCCAGTTAACATCATCAGCTGCTGAGCTTAAGAGAGGAGTGGTTGCAGAGAGCAGGTGCCAGATTGTTCCACTCTGATTTGTGGACCTCCTCAGCTGTACCTTTCTCCTCACCACGGTTCCCATACTGTGGTCTCCCTGATCCAGCCCCTGCTCCTAACAGCTCCCAGGCTGTCGTCTCCGGCATCGTGGACCTCCTCAGTGGTTTCCATACCACCTCCGTTCAGGACCTCCCAAGTGACGGTTTCCATACCGGTCTCCTTCCCGTCTCTCTCTGGACCTCCTCTGGCTTGTTTCTGCGCTGCTCCTCCAGCTCTCAGGATCCACCTGCCACACTCAGAGCCTGTCTGTCCGCCCGCCACTGACACTCACACTCCAGCCTCAGCAGACTGGCACCTGCATGCTCCTCCAGGACTTTTGCGATTCATCACCACAACCGGGCCGTTCCTGTCAGCGGCTGCTGACCCGCTCCTGCTGCACCTGCAGAAGCATATTTAGTTCTTGTATTATTAGGGATTGCCAAATGGCAAACCTATTATTCTACACCTCTAAACGGGTCTCTGACTAGATTTATTTATTATTCTTCCGTAGACATTAATGCGGCCCGAACGGAGCGACGGATCCAGGCGGTTCATACATCAAATCGACCGGCTTGTTCACGGGAAGTGTGGAATTACTTTTATTTCAGATCCGAGTTATCATGGCGACGCAGCTCGCCAAAAAGCGTCCCCGAAACGTCCCACAGCCCAAACCGTAAAACTTTATCGCGTATCATATAGTATCATACGAACCGGATTGGAAACCCGGTGTGATTGATCTTGGTTTCGTGGCGTTTCGGGTTGCCATGGCAACGGTATTCACAAAAAACCCCGCCTACCATTGAAAATGAATGGAAAACGCTCCGAAAAACGCCAAAAACGTGACCTTTTTCGAGAGCTTACTGCGACAACATACTTTCTCCTACGGACACCGTTCCACCTCATTTCTGGTCTCAAGGGATGGTTCTACTTTAGATTTAAAGATCTCGTACAAAACTCAGACCACGTGGCCGTGGTGACGTCAAACGCCATCAGAATAGCCCGTTTTACACATAGGGCAGACAGAACCACCTGTGATGACGTGTGATACGTCAAATTGATCGGTTAGGGAAGGAGAAGTGAACCATGGGGTTTAAATGAATTTTGGGGTTACCATGGAAACGCAGCTCTGCAAAAACACCACCCGAAATGCCCTACAGCCCCATCTGTCAGACATAACCCCACAAATGACACATCAAACTGACCGGGTTGATGACCAGCGATGCTCTATCATGGTTCTGAAGGATTTTGGGTTACCATGGCAACAGGATCCACCAAAAACCACACCCCGTATTCAAATCTTATGTTAAAAGGGCCCATATTATGCTTAAAATGTACGCTTTTTGAGAGATTGTTGTGCAAATACACGCTGACCTACAGACATTGTTCCACCTTATCTGTGGTCACTTGACATTGGTCTATAACATACAAGAGGATCTTTCACATATGTGTTGCCATGGCTACGCCATTCGCCATCAAACACACCCGGTGAGCCTATAGGGCACACAAAAGGATTTGTTACCTCATGTCATACATCAAAGCAATTGGCATGATCATTAGAAGTGACCCACCATGTAAACAGTAAATTTTGGGTTACCATGGCAACAGCATTGAGTCAAATTTACACTTTTTGATCGCTTACTGTGCGGACATGCTTTGACCTACAGCTGTCATTCCAACTTTTATGTGCTCAGTAGACCTTGGTCTATAACATATTGAAGCAACTTTGACATATCTTTTACCGTATTGCCATAGCAACGCCATTCGCCATCAATCCACCCGGTCAGCTCACAGCAGACACTATGGGATGTGGGTGCACATGTAATACATCAAAGTGATCGGGTCTACCAGGGGAACTGAACCATCATGTGTGTGTTAAATTTTGGGTTACCATAGCAACTCCCCAATTAATCTGAATCTTTCTGCCTTGTCATCACATTTGCTGCACCTGTCAACTGTGGAATGAATGCAGCTTTCTGATTGGCTGAGGGTTTGAGAGTCCCGCACAGAGTGGCAATCCCTCTCAAAGTTTCTTCAGGAACTTTTCTAGTTGTAACTATGATTCTGTTTAACCTGTGCTAGAGTTATTAAACTCTCCTCTTTTTGAACTCTCACCTCCTGTTCGCTGGTCTGGAGTCTGTTGCTTCATTTAGAGTCCATTATAGAAACTGCTAAATCATGACAACTGCTGGAATGCCTGAATTTGCAGAGATTCTTCACATGTGTATAGTGAGAGATGAGTTGTGCTTCATAGTTCGTTTGTATTTAGCTTGGTATCTGGATCATTTCAGGGCTTTTCAGTTGACTTTGTCACCAGATAGAAAGGTTGCCCTTGTTCAGTTTGAGGAGCTAAGAGATTGCTACCCACTTGTGGCCTACACAGTCAGATCCAGACGTATGGTGACACTGAAGAGACACATTGTCATTAAAGGTATGATTTTTATATGCTACAATGCTGTGAAAATTGCTCTGATCCTTCTCCTTATTCTCTACCAACTGTTCTCCCTTTACTAACATTGTCTTCATTAACACACAAGTTGTTGGGTATTATTGTCTCTTGTCTGTGCATTGTGCTTGGTGGTTAAACATGTAAATAACTAGACTAATACCTTTCCACTCTGTGCCTCCACCTTAGATTAGCAAAGTAGTATGGCAGGACGAGTAACTTTCAGAGTCCTCTTTGGAGGAGAAGATGATGCAAGAAAACTCACCATTGAATCTGGAATACCAAACACTGTGGATGAATTAGCTCTTCAAATAAAGACTTTCTTCCAGGTGACTGAGCCATTCAGACTTCAGTACAGAGACAGAGAAATGGATGATCAATTCATGAATCTCTTGTCAACTTTTGAACTTAAAGATAAAGCTACTGTGAAAGTTGTGTACATACCTTCTGAGACTACTAGCTCTAATCCACTCACAAGAAATGACAGTCCCACAATCTCAAGAACTCTTTCTGATACCAGCACCATAATCCCTAGTTCCTCATCACATGAAGCAAGTGATTCAGACGTCAGCAATGATACCATCATCTTGTCATCACCTGAGACCCGATCGTGTTCTTGGCGCAAAGTCTTTGTTGTTCCTCGCTTCTCATACTGTGCAGAGATGATGCTCCAAACCGGAAATGAAGAATTCAATGCACATGGGACTTTGCTGTCTCCTAACCCAAAAACCCATTCTGATATTCTTGAGGGCCTAGCTGAAGAAATCATAAAGTATACAGCATATCCAAAAGATGAGCATTTAGAAGAAGTGGCCAAGGCTCTGATACAGTCCCACCCATGACTACTGGAGAAAGGCACTCACAGTGGCTACTATGGTTGGAAGCACTACTTGAAAGTAAAGATGATGAACTTCAGATCAAAGCTTGGGTATGTGTTTTATTTAATGGACTCTATTTTTGTTTTAACACATTTGTGTCAGTGCAAAGTGGTGCAAGATATTAAATATTAGCCCAACAGATTCATAGACTGGCATTTAATGTAAAAATAAAGTAATTATTCTTTTCAGCCGAGCTGGACATCCTGAGGTTGCACTCAATTCTCTGAAGAATAAACGGAAAGGCCAGGAGAAGCCAGCAGCCAACATCAAGAAGCCCAGGAAGGCAGAAGTTAATTTCTGTCCAAAGATGCCCAGTGGTTAAACAAGCGAAAGTATGGAGGTGGGAAGGGTGGCTCTACTGACAGAGGTAAAAAAGAAGAAAAAGGATGAGGCTGAGATCAAGAAGAAGATGCAGCGTACCTTCTCGATGAGGAGGCAGGAGGTTTCTTCAGGAGCCAACAATTACAGAATTCCAAAACAGTTGGTCAGCACTCTTTGATGTCAGTGAGGTAAGTGTGAATCTAAAGTATAGTAACTTGGCCTGTCAGTGACCTTCTTTATGAACTGTTAAAACCTCTATCCTGTCTGTTGTTTTTTTACACATCAACTTGGAGTTTATGCGACTGACAACTGTACCTTTGAATGCTAAATTCCTTGTAGAATTAGACCATCAGACTGACAACCTGATAAAGGTTTTTAATGCCAAAGGTGGAGCTGCTGGAAGAAAAATTTCCACCATAATGGCCCAGATGGAGAATGTAGGTTTTTTGGTTAGCCTCAGCACCTGTCTGTTAGTGCGTCTCTGACACTGATGAGCATGGAACGTGTTATTTTTTCCCCAGAATGAGGACATTAATGTGAGGCATGATAGTGTGCTGAGATGCCTGAGCATCTACCTCAATGAAGATCTGGACACACTGGTTGAAGAATACGTGGTAAGTATGTTGGCCTACTGTCCTTTGTGCTAGATGTAATTAATTTCTGTCCAAATTTGCCTGATAACGGGGTGTTCAGGATACATTGACCTTGAGCACCAATAGTTCACGATTGTGTCCAATGGGTTGTTTGTTTAGAATTAGAAATTCCCATAAGGCAAAAATGGTGGTAGTACTGTCAATTTGTAGGAAAGAAATCCACTTGGTCCAGAGGGTAAAGTGGTCCCGGTCCTGGCACCTAAATGTGCCCACCAAGCCAGGGATGACGGTTCTCCTCCAAACAACAAGGTTAAAGCCACAGATATTTCATAGTTCTTAAGAACCAGCAGTTTTTACTTAATTGACATAGCTTTGGAAGTGTTCAGTAAGAAATGCCTTTTAGATAATGTCAGGTCATTTTGATTCTTGGTTCTGATCAGCTAGATTCTCCTGTGTTTGTGGGGTGGTATCACTAGGATGCATGTCGTGGACTGTCTGCTTATGAAGTCCAGCGCCTTAAGAACATCAAAGAGAAGGAAGCCTTCTTGTCGTCTTTGAAGTTACGGCAAGTACGTGGAAGTGAACATTTCTAATTAGGCTCTTACAACCACTGGCTATATATTTACATCTCTAATCTCTGAACAAAATCAGTGTGGGGTTTCTGGTTATATTTTTATGTATTTGTAGTTGGTGTTACGTTTTCATGACAGGTCAAAGGCTTCATTGGAAAAAGAAGAGTTTTTGCAGTCTTCCCGGAAATCCCTCCGTCTTAAAGAACCACAGAACCTTATCATCAGTGGAGGATCTATCCAAAAACATGTGAAAACAAGACTACTATTTTATAAAATAATTGATCTTTGGCTAAGCCACACCCTAGAATGTTGATTGATCAATCACAGCGCAGCAAATAATGAACTCCCACAAAGGTCCCACAGACAGTTTTTGATAGTGCTCGATTAACTTTAACAAAGGTGTATTTGGAGTATTTGTAACATATGCTTCCCTGAGAGGTGGTAGTGGGTGTTGGTTTTTTCTTCTTCCCAAAACCGGTTAAATCCTGACAATTGTCATCTTTGGATTGAACTGTGTGGAAATTCTCACAGTCAACTATTCAGAGTGAACTACTGCCGTGATTTACATGCAGTCACAGCATAAGCAACGTTGATATCAGAGGCCAGAACCTGTATTTGTCAGACATGGCAACAGTAACTCAGGGGGACAGGGCTTAGCCAAATGTCAGTTGTCTGATTTTTAAATGTTGTCACCTTGTTAGAAAAGTGCACAATTTGAGAGGAGGCTGTGTATAATCTCATGTTAACAATAACACAAAATGCATTCTCATGACTTTTTTTCCAGGCTTTTAGTAAGTGATAAAAGGTCTTAAGGTCAACTTGAACTTGCATCCATCTAATTCTCATGAACACATACGTATATACAGTGCTTTAAAGAAAAAAATTAAATTAAGAATGAACTGTTTGGATTTCAGTTGTCAAGTTTGGGGTCACACAGTCATTGTTCTGTTCTCTTTATATTCCAGGACATTGAATTCAGAGAGGCTGAGGCAGACATGGAACAGAAGACCATGTGCATCTACACAGTCCCATCAGAAGGTCATGGTCATGATGGTGCAGGTGATGGATGATTTTCTGATGTTGGTGTTGTGCTGGAAGGTGTAAAAGTTCTCCATAACCTGCAGAGTGTCAGAGCGTGATGCTTTATGGACTCATCTACGCACTCAATGTGAGCTACCCAAAAAGCCTGAAAAGTACATTTGAAGTGTACCTGATCTTTCTTTCTTTCTTTCTTTGACAGGATCTTGTTTACATTAAAAGTTTTAAATCCTGACAATTGTCATTTTTGGATTGAACTGTGTGGACATTCTCACAGTCAACAGCTTCCCTGTTTTAGGTTATGATCTTGGTTCTCTAACCTAACTAAGGGAAACACAAGGTTCTTCTAACCTATCTTAGCTATCCCGTAAGTTAGGATTGTATAGATATGTTTTGATATTTACACCTAATGTTAATGTTACACATTGTTTAGTAGTTTTGAGGGTGAATACTGGCACCATGTTGAGTTATTTTTGCCCATTCGTGGCAGAGCTCTACAATCTAAAACATGAATAAATTGGTAGCCTACCATGGTGCAGTATACCCTGTTGTGAATTTGGGAGTCCAATATTAACATCTCACAACAGCTGAACAACTACTGAAAAGTTTTGTATGCACGTTAACAGTAAAGAAAGGAACCATGTTCTGTCCTATAACAGTTTCATGCCTTGGAGTTTGATATTGAGGTTTTAATGTTAATAAACCTGTCGAGTAGACAAATTGGTCTGATTGTTCTTTATACAGGATTAAGATTGTTTGTATTGAATGGAAATTTATACAAATGTGATACATTTTGGTTAATTTGGCTTATTACATAAGCATAAATAATATGTAATTCAAAGAAATATATGCTATTTAACTTAGGTAACTTAATTATAATGTAATTTTAATTAATATAATTTATGTATTTAAAATACATACTGTAAGTATTATTAATTTAGAGTAATTGTACTTTATTAATAGAAAAGACATAAACCTGAGGATTATGCATTTCAAATAAATAAGCATTATTACACTTATGAATAAGTATCATGTCAGGTTTATGTTGCAATTATCCAAAAAAAGTAAATGGGAATTTGTCATGTAATAAAATTACATAAATCTTAAAAGTTAATATTTCTGTAACTTTAAAAGTTAAATATTTCTGTGAGTGTGTGATCATCCTTATTACCTGCCAGCCACAGACATCTCCTGTTCTACCTCTCTCCTTGCAGGGTGTGGCTGACAGGTGCAGCTCAGGTGTGTCCAGTCTACCTGCTCAGCTACTCATCTTTAAAGGGGATCTGCTGCAGGAAGCTGACACCAGATGTTTATGCTGGTTCATTTATCAAGTGTGGTAACAAGGCCAAACTCTTAAACTCTTGATTCTCTAAGACAGATTCTCTTGGTCCTTTTTTTTCCTGTGACCAAAAGAACTCACCTGTCGTTCCTCATGCAGATCTCCTCCTGGACTTCTCCTCTGTGATGGTTTCCACACCGTTGTCATCGACCAAGCTCTCTCTCTTGGACTCTCCCCGGTCAGCCTGCTCCGCTCCAGGAAGGACACACCTGGCAGCCCATCATCTCACCATTGCTGATTGCTGAGATCCACGCCGCGATCCTGTGTGCGACGCAGGTAAGCTGGGGTGTCGGGGAGCGGTAATGAGTCCGAAGTCTTGTCCTTGCATGTCTGATATAAAATTAAGTCATGATAATGTTTAAAAGCGTTTGGCGATCATAGAAGAGCAGAAACATTATGCCAGCTAATAACAACTAATAAAAGTACAAAAAACAAACTCAAGACTGACAGACGGCAAGTCGCACACGCTGGCGCCATCTTTTCAACTCACACCCTGAAAACTGATGTAGACATTCTTTTTAAGTTGACGATGCAACTACTCATCTGTGAAAAACACAAACGCTGTCAGGTTCATTTCATGTTTATTCCTGAGCGTCAGTGTTAGAAGCTGTGTACCATCTGTCAAGTAACAACCTTAAGACTCATGGTTGTGTTTCATATTTATGTGTGAAATCTGAATGTGTTTGTGTGAGTGGAAAAGCTGCTCTGACAGAAGAATCCCTTATTGCTAGAACGATCTGGTCAGTGTAATCATGTTTGTTATTCTATGACATTTTCTCCATCTCTTCTTTTGTCAGGTGTTTAACTATATTCTTCTTTTACTGGTCATTTCTTGCCTATAACAGCTTCCCCCATATTTGTCTAAAAAACTTCTCCCTGAAATATTCTTGCAATTCATTCTGTCCTTTCTTTCCTCGTGCTGGATGAAGGCCTTTATCGCTAAAATAATACCTCACTGATTATTGAGAGTTGGGACAAAACAGATTTTAAAATCCTTTTTAAGATTTCAGATTATATTAATTATATTTGTATATTTCTGTTAAGAAAAGTCGTAACTATTTAACCCTGTAAAGGAACAGGTTTTAAATAGAAACAATTTCTTGACAAATAAAAATTTTTCCCTTTCAGATTCAGTTTTTGTCAAATCCATCAGACACTAAAAAGTGGACAATCTCTGTTCTTCCAGTCTGATGAGAATCTAAAAGTCTGAGGTATGTTGTAATAGAATTTAGTTTAATATGTAATAAAATACATATGTAAACTTACGTTGTGATTTCACAACATTCTGAAAACTCAGATTTCTAAATATCTCATTTTCAAACTCATTTTTTAATTTTAGTATTATAAAAAACTATTTTTTAAATAATTAATAAATAAGAGGATATAGATCACATGGTCCTTTATTACATAAACAGCATAAACTGAAGAAAGAATAAAAAATTTCTTTCCAAAATTAACAAAACATTCAACTGACAGTGTTGACAAAAATGCATGTGCTTTACTAATGAATGAGCAAATGTGTGAAAAAACTGCTCCTCAGCTTAAAGGTTCAGTATGTAAGAATTAGACCTTGACGTCAACGAGTCCCACAGTTCATGTAGAACCCCCCCTCCCCTCTGTTCTCACCCCCTCCCCTCTGTTCTCACCCCCTCCCCTCCCTGATGTTTCTGTTGGGTTGTCAGTTCGGATGTTGATTCTCATTTAGTTTCTCTTGTATTTGTTCAATTTTTGGGAAGGTCTATTTGTTCAGCGTTGAGTTTTCCTAAGTGCATTTGAACGCCCCATCACATGCAGCTCAGCTGATCAGTAGGAAGGATGTGGTGGTTTCTTACTTTTTGCTGCTGGTCGTTGTGGAATTCCAGCTGCTTGTGTTGAAGACTTGGCAGCCTTGCAGACTCACATGTGATTCGTGATGGAACCAGGAAGTCTGGACGTGTAAATAATGATTCTGGTCCGGACCAGAAACTAAAAACTCTTCATTAACCTCTCCTCCACCTCTTCTCGTCTTTCTCTCCTGTGTCCCCCCCTCCTCCTCTTTCACTCCTCTCTTCCACAATCTCTGTCTCCACCTTTTAGCTTGTATTGGTCCACTAGTGTCTTTCTGGTGTGGGTCATGTGACTAACTGGAAGGATAAATGAAGACTGTTAGACAGATGACGATTTAATATTGTGTCAGTTGTCCATTTGCTTGGTCTTCATTTAAGAGTATTTGTAGGTGGAGGAAGGGAAGAGTGTTTGTGTGTGTCTAAGTGTGTGGTATTGCTGTATGTGATCTTAAACTGACATTCCTTAGCATCCGTCCATCCATCATCCATCCGTCCAAGATCCTACCTTCCTGTTCAGGATCGCAGGGAGCTGGTGTCTATCTCCAGCAGTCTTTGGGTGAGGGGCGGGGGACACCCTGGACAGGTTATCAGTCCATCACAGGGCTGCAAAGAGACAAACATCCTTCCTGTCAAGCACAGGTTGAACCTTTCCTGTGGACCATGGAGCTGCCGAAACTCCACTTTCACATCTTGAAGCACAAAATCTACAGCAATGGCCTTGGCTAGCCACCAATGGTCATCATATGCTACTACTATCCAGTCTCCATTATTAAGGTTGCTAACAGTTGTTACCCTCAGGACCTTTCAGAGACCCCTCATTCCTGTTCTTCTCCATCACATCTTCTATATCCTCCTTCCATCTCTCTCCATCTCCTTCATCAGCAGGGCCAAAGGTCTTTTCTTCTTTGTCCTGCTTGTATCACTCTGCTGTTCGTCTGAGTAACTATTGAAATAGAAGGTTGCTATGTTGAAGCACTGGTAAACCATCATCTTGCAGCAAAAGGATAGTTGTCTGTGATGAAGTGCATAATATCATTGCATGTTTTCTTCTGTAATGTAGTACAGCTGAACACCCCTCAGACTGTTTGAGACCTTTTCAAAGAATGTGTTTCTACCTGGGAAAGTAACACAATAATGAGCAGATCAAAGTCTACCCTTGCTCTACACGTTATGGTGTGTTCACACCGCACGCTTTATCAGCGTCAAGCAACGCTCACAACACATCTAGTTTGAAACTTGTATGTTGAAGCTTGCAACACCTGCCACTTCAGAACAGAGAAAAGAGCAAGGAGGCGGGGCTTCCTCTGTTGTCAGATGTTCTGAACAATGGCGGATCATATCGAGAGAGTGACTTGGCTTTATTTGATTAAGCTAGATAACATCGACGTCGGTTGCATCAGCGATAAGCTTGTCTTCCATTGTTGAAAAAAATGACAAGACATGAAACTGGAGTAATGTGTAAAGTTTATTAGAAGGAGAACCAGGGCAGGACTTCAGGCAGTACTGTCACAGGCCAAGGGTGGATAGGCATTTCCTTATGAACTCTGCTCCACCTGCCAGACCGTTCTCCACCTCCTCCAGGTCTGTTACTGAGCAGGATCCAGGCAGGACACATGCCAGGGGAGGAACAGAAACAGATAAGGATCCTTAAGGGTAAAAAGGGCAGGTTAAAAGGTGCAGGGCAGAAACAATCTGGCTCTTCTTCAACCTTAGTCACTAAACCCTTGCTCCCTCCTCTTCAGACTCAAGTCTCACACCAACAGGAAATCCTCCACAAATAATCCTCCTCTCCTCTTCTTGACATACAGATTAAATACTACTCACAGTCCCAGTGGGGTTCAGGCAGGTCGTGGTCAAAACAGTCCATAAGTCCAAATCCAGAGATTCTCTCGGTACAAACAAATCCAATGGGGGTAAGCAGAAAACAGAGTCAGGTCAGGCAGAAACTAGTTCGGTACATACTATGATCAGAACAGGGTATGACTATAACGCTGGAAAGATGCACTATGAAAAGGTACAATCAATCTGGCACCAGACCATGAAAAACAACCTGCTTAAATACTGTGCCAGCTCAATTGACAGGATGAAAGTGAACAGGTGCAGGCAATGATCCTAATTACAGAGAGTGAATGAGAGTAGGAAGTGCATGACCATATATAGACATTGAGCAGTTAAAAGCAAATAGACATGAAACAGGGCCAGACAAACCGTGATATTAAGATGTTTTAGTGGATTTGTCAAAACACAAGTCTAGTTAAAGATCCGATCGGATTGGCCGCAAATATTCCTGAACGTCTGTCTGAAAACGGCTTTAATAACTTCAGTAATTCAGGTCTCAGCAGGAAGTGGTGTTCTGGTGATTTATGCTGCCCTGAAGAAAAATACCTACATAGTATAAATTAACAACTTATTACATAATGAGATGTTATTAGAAGTTTATACAGTATTCTTGTTTATGGTGAGTGTTTCCTGTTAATTATTTAAACATATTTTTATGATCCTTCCTGATATTNTTCTATATAAAAGCCCTCTGGGTCCTTATCAGCCATTGTTGGGTCCTCCTCCTCTGAGTGTGTCCAAAAATTTGCCTGTTGCTCTGACAATGTAAAGAAAGTAAAAATAACAACATATTTAGTGTTTCTGTCCTGGGAGAATTTATTTCATAGGTAAAATGTATTTATGGAAAAATATAGAAACAAAAATTGCTAATTGTTCAATTCAGAAGGAAGTGTTTTTATTAAGTTACATAAGACCTTTTGAAAGATACCCATTTGCAATGGCTGTTGCTCTATTGTTTGTATGTTGGTGGTGACACAGTGACTGTTATGTTTGCAAATGTTTGTCCTAAGTCTGCTGCATATTAATTGCCCTTTGGGACCAATAAAGTTTTCTGAATCTGAAAAAATAAACAATAAATCTGTTTATTGAAGTCAAGACTGTAGAACGGCACGTGTGCAGAAGGAATCTCAATAGGTAACATATTTCTACAGAACACCGGTTCCAGCAACGGTCGTCTGAGACACGGCTGCAGAAAAGTTATTCTGCTTTAAGTCTTTAATTTGCCTGAAAAAAAACTGAATATTAGCAGATTGTTGACTCCAATTTGCACAAAATGCAGAAATTCAGAATTCAAAATCATACACTTACAACAACAGTGTTTTTAACATTTGAGTGGCAGTATTACATAAATAAAAAAATAACTAGTGTTGCATTGTTGCACCGACTCTGAAATACCAACAACAGTCACTTGTTTCAAATATCTCTGGCTCTACAGATCTCTCTTTCAAAAATGGTTTCCTTTATTTCACAGATATGGTCACCTCAGATTCCAAAGGGATTAAGTGTAAATAATTTAGTGTCAAATCTGAAACTTTAAAGCCTGCAGCTCCCATAAGCTTGGAAGGATACAGGGGCTGTAAAATGGACTCCACAACCTTCAAAGTATATCACGAATTTCAAATATATCTAATCCAAATATATAAAGTTTTAATGTTTGAGGTATGTGCAAGGCTTTCTCTACTTGGGCTGGTTCATTTCTCTGCACAGACACTATGAATCTGAGATAAAAAGCAATTTGACTGCATTCAAATCACACAGGTCAGTCTTAAAAGGCTGAAATTTTGAAGATAAACCACCTTTGTCTCCTCATAATTTAGTCATAGAAGCAGAAACACACAGCTGCATTCACTTTGCAAAGACATTAAGTTCATTACTCCAAAATAACTTCACTTTACAAGCTGTGCAGCTATTTGCTTCCTACTGATTATGGAAATTCACCTCTCACAAATGACTCAGTACTTGGTGATGTAACCTCTTTAACAGACATGCTCTAATGCAGTTTCTCAATTCCAGCCTTCAAGTATCACTGGCCAGCAAGATTCAGATTTTTACCTGCTTCAACACAGTTTTAACTTTACAAGGAAAACACATTGAACTTGCTTCAAACTCAGTGTGAGCTATCATTTAAAGTTTACCTTGCTGCCTGATAACAAACGTAGGCTGATGTGTAATGTTTTTGTTATGAACTAAACTCAAACAGTAACTTTGTGCTGCAAGAATTGTATTTTTTTTTGCTGATCTCTGTGAGGGCACACACATTCTGTTCTGCTACTGCTATCCCCCCCCTTTTTGTGTGTCTCTGAGTTGCCCACCTGCAAATTCCTGGAATATGAAATTATGGATCTGGTATCGTGGTCACTTACACACTGGAAAACTTTTACTACAATTGAGGCTCGTGAAGGAGGAGCCACCACTCGACCCACGCTCTGTTGGTGGAGGACGGATACTGTAAAATAGCTCCTAATCAACCCATTAAATAATGTTAAATCACCAAAAAACAAACCCTAAACCTTAACAACTTCTAACTAATCAAAGTAATAACCATATGCTCAAAACACAAGTCAGTTCCTTTTAATCAACCCTACAGTATCTGCACAGAAGCCATAGGACAAATACAGTGGGGCAAAAAAGTATTTAGTCAGCCACCAATTGTGTAAGTTCTCCCACTTAAAAAGATCAGAGAGGCCTGTAATTTTCATCATAGGTATACCTCAACTATGAGAGACAAAATGAGGAAAAAAAATCCAGAAAATCACATTGTCTGATTTTTAAAGAATTTATTTGCAAATTATGGTGGAAAATAAGTATTTGGTCACCTACAAACAAGTAAGATTTCTGGCTTTCACAGACCTGTAACTTCTTTAAGAGGCTCCTCGGTCCTCCACTCGTTACCTGTATTAATGGCACCTGTGTGAACTCGTTATCAGTATAAAAGACACCTGCCCACAACCTCAAACAGTCACGCTCCAAACTCCACTATGGCCAAGACCAAAGAGCTGTCAAAGGACACCAGAAACAAAATTGTAGACCTTCACCAGGCTGGGAAGACTGAATCTGCAATAGGTAAGCAGCTTGGTGTGAAGAAATCAACTGTGGGAGCAATTATTAGAAAATGGAAGACATACAAGACCACTGATAATCTCCCTCGATCTGGGGCTCCACGCAAGATCTCACCCCGTGGGGTCAAAATGATCACAAGAACGGTGAGCAAAAATCCCAGAACCACACGGAGGGACCTAGTGAATGACCTGCAGAGAGCTGGGACCAAAGTAACAAAGGCTACCATCAGTAACACACTACGCCGCCAGGGACTCAAATCCTGCAGTGCCAGACGTGTCCCCCTGCTGAAGCCAGGACACGTCCAGGCCCGTCTGCGGTTTGCTAGAGAGCATTTGGAT
>SSNP01000043.1:688829-780358 GCA_006937955.1 Pachypanchax playfairii
CACACCGCCCGGGCAACGAAGGAGTGGCTTCGTAAGAAGCATTTCAAGGTCCTGGAGTGGCCTAGCCAGTCTCCAGATCTCAACCCCATAGAAAATCTCTGGAGGGAGTTGAAAGTCCGTGTTGCCCAGCGTCAGCCCCAAAACATCACTGCTCTAGAGGAGATCTGCATGGAGGAATGGGCCAAAATACCAGCAACAGTGTGTGAAAACCTTGTGAAGACTTACAGAAAACGTTTGACCTCTGTCATTGCCAACAAAGGCTATATAACAAAGTATTGAGATTAACTTTTGTTATTGACCAAATACTTATTTTCCATCATAATTTGCAAATAAATTCTTTAAAAATCAGACAATATGATTTTCTGGATTTTTTTTCCTCATTTTGTCTCTCATAGTTGAGGTATACCTATGATGAAAATTACAGGCCTCTCTGATCTTTTTAAGTGGGAGAACTTACACAATTGGTGGCTGACTAAATACTTTTTTGCCCCACTGTACAAGCAAGAAATCAAAGAGAAGGAAACAATATAAGTAGGCGGACTGTTTGGAGTCCAGTTTAATTCCGACGCTGATACATCAAGTGTATAATTTTTTTTTTTTTTTTTTTTTTTTCAGAACACTTTGTTTTTCTTAATCCAAGGTAACTGCGAGGCACCAGCCACTATTGGCTCCACTGATTTGTAGTGGTGATTCATGTTATCTGTTATTGCTGTTTCTAAGTGAATAAAGACACTGAGCTGATGAGGGACCAGCAGAGTTATCAGGGCTGTCTCGCAGACATGCCGCGAGCGCTGGTACTCTCCTCGGCTGAGTTTTGGACCAAACTTCTTGAGTGATCGTATTTCTTATATTTATAATAATGAAAGGTTTTGATAGAATAAGGAAAAAACCTAAAATTTTCTTGGTGCCGTGAACCCGTTTCACAACATACTCCATCGCTGACGGAAGAGGACGACAGCTGAAGACCGTGCACGGCCAGGAGAGTCATAGGACCCTGGTGGAAAGTCCCGGGGGCTGAATTGCTCGCTGGGCCAGCTGGATAGGTCGACCTCGACCGCCAACGTGGACTTGACGCGATCCAGATGGGGAGAATACATCACTCAACAAGGGGTAAGAAGTGCTGGTTTCGTTGTTTAAGCTGTTTGGTGTATGAGTTGTGTTTTAAAGTGAAGCAAGGTGTGTTTGGGACTGCAGGACCGTTATTGAGAGTATTGTCAGTATTGTACGCACTGCCAACGTCCGCATCAGGTGTTTAACCTTTGCTTCGAGTAATGTCAAGTAGTGTCAGTGTTTTCCCCTGGTGGACTGATGTCGTTCGAGCAGTATGCCTCTTCAATCCGTACTTCAATAACTCCTCCCAAAGCATTTGTGTTTGCATAAAATCCACTATACGATCATAGTATGTTTAACAATGTGTTGAAACCGAGTGACTGTCCACGACATCTAAGTATTGCTGTTTGTGTGGCTGTGGTCGCTGTTCGGGCTTGTCATTGTAATTGGGCTTGATGTCGCAGGACATCGGTAATATTTAAGTACTCCAGCAGCCTCTTTGGGGTCAGCCGACGATGTGCTTTCTATTGCAACATCAGCCGCCCAGTTTGGGGAGGTGGTCCCAATTACCTGACCAACCAGGCCCACACGTCTTTGACAGATTTACAAAGACGTGAGGGCCTGGAGCTGAACCGCTGTCTCTCAATTTCGAAGGCGGGCTTAGCCAGTTGAGAGAGAACCAATCACAGAAACCCGGAAGTGACGCAACATGTGACGCTAAAGCGGATACACGCGAGGCGGAACAAAAACAAAAGGTTTAGCGAGCGAAGCCATAATGGTAGCTACAGGGCCATGCTTAATGGAGGAGAAAAGACAAATATTAATGACAGTTGTCACTTTTGTGTCAAAAACTTGCGAATACAAGGTGTCATTGCACACTCGGTTCACGTATTTGACTGCCCCAAGCAAACACTGTGCAAACACAGAAGTAAACACTTCATCTACAGCTGAGTCCGCCATGTTAAATGTTGTGCTCTGGGTGGAAAACGCTAGTTCCGTGTTTTCAGGATGACGCACAACATAGGTGATATGTAATTGGTCCGTCATAAAATTTGAGGCAGAAATGGTCGGGTGCGGCTCCGGTGTCAGACCCTTCTGCATTTGAACATAATGCAGGAGGATCTGATTGGTCAGGCTATGGTCCCACCGGTGGAGTCCACCCTTCTGAGTTCTGCGGGCAGCTCCCATTCGTCGACCAACAGCTCTACTGGTGGTGTTGGGGACTGTTTCATGGGTGCAACCATTCGTTTGGCTCTGGCCCGCCTGCGGTTGGATGTGCCGTGGGCTCAGCCAGCCCCAACCAGCCCTGACCAGTGCTTTCTTCAGGCGTGTCCCAGGCCCTGTCACCTTTACTGTGCCTCTATTGGCAAAGTATCTGTGGGAGTTACAGGCATGCTGGAGGGACTCTAGGGCCCTCTCTCATCCAACGTTCAATGGCCGGACCCTGGCAGCTATGGCGGATGCACATAAGTTTGGCCTGGACTGCATGCCAGCGGTGGAGCCGACTATAGCTGCTCTGATTGTCTCGCCTGATGAGGCTCTGAGGCCGGATGCAAGGTGTCCTCGTCCCCAGTGCCAGGTCACAGACGACCTTCTTTCCAGGGCCTATGATGCGGCGGCACACATGGGACGCATACGCATGGGTAACTCCATGTCCCACCTGATGCTTGCTCTGTCAGCCTCCCTGAAGGAGGCTGAACCGGACGCTTCAGTCTATCATTTTAGTGATGCTTCTCTACAGGCATTTGCACTGATGTCTAGGGAACTGAGTTGGTTGATGTCTACTCTTGTTCAGGCTCGCCGCCAGATCTGGTTGGCACAATCCCCTCTTACTGAGGCCTGTAGGAGGACCCTCTGCAGTGTTCTGGTGGAACCGGGTGAGCTGTTCCACCAGAGTGGCTCTGGAAGCTCTTGAGCAAACGGTCCAAGCAGGAAGGACTCGACAGCAGCTGTCTGGCCTTTAGAGGAGTGTACCTCCTCCAAATAGGCCTAGGGTTCCTTCAGCTGCCCCACTGCACAGCTCTCATTCACAGGTTTATCCCAGGGGCTACCCTAGGTCTCTACACGCATGCCCACGGCCTGCTCAGCGGCAGGAACAGACTTTTTGTGCACCCGAGGACCTGCCCTCTGGGAAGCCCTGCCCCTCGTCTGCCACCCGTCGTACCCCCAGAGCCCTTAGAGGCCGAGGAGCCCAGCACTGAGCCCTCGGGGACGGCCGTTGGTTGTTTTTCCCAGCAGCAGCTCAGTTATTGGACTGCTTCCACCAGGGACCCATGGGTGCTTTCCACCTTGACCCACGGGTACAAACTTCAGTTCCGACGCCGGCCCCCAACCTGTGGCCTGGTCAAGAAGACCTTCATTTGTGACCCGGTGAAAGCCCAAGCCCTCGCCCAGGAGTTGTCTACCCTCCTAGACAAGGGTGCCATCGAGCCAGTGGATCCCCTGTTGCACAGGGCGTTACAGGTCTTCCTCCCCTTTCTGGGAGGCCGACATGTCCTTGTGTGGTCGGACAATACTGCAACGGTCTCTCACATAAACCACCAAGGGGGCACCAGGTCTGCACGGCTAGTACAGGCATCCCAGGATCGCCTGCTGTGGGCAGCACCATGCCGGGCCAGCTTGAGAGCAATGTTCTTGCCCAGGGAACAGAATCAGGTGGCAGACTTACATTCCCGTTGCAAGCCCCCACCGGGGGAGTCGCGGCTTCATCTGGAGGTGGTTCTCAACTCAACTCAACTCAAGCTTTATTTATAAAGCGCCTTTCAGGCACAGAGTGAACAACAAGGTGCTGCACAGGACAATAAAAACAATAGAAATGATAAAATTAGCAGAAGAATAAAATCCAAACAGAAGTAACAGACCGAATAAAACATACAAATTACAATTTTTGGCCAGCAGAAAAGGCCAAGTCAAACAAAAATGTCTTTAGCTTACCCTTAAAAACTGCCACAGAATGACAGAAATGAAGATTAACCTCATCATCTAAGTCAGCAGATTAGGGGTAAGTCAGCAGTAACCCTTGAATCCGGCATCTCGAGAGAGATAAATGTCTGCACCGAAAAAGTCATCCACTTAATCAGTAAAGCACAAAAACAATGTAAAACACAGGGACTAAACAAACACAGTAACACAAGAATCACAATAACAGGAATGAAACCCTTCAACAACAACAAGGTATACCATACAGAGTATGGTAACTCATTCCAGAGTTTAGGTCCAGCTACAGAGAACACCCTGTCCCCTCTCGTCTTGAGGCGGGATCTAGGGACCATGAGCAAGAGACTATTCTCTGAGCGGAGTGACCACGTCGGGCTATATGGCTGAATAAGGGACTGCAAATATGAAGGAGCCATCCCATTTAATGATTTAAAAACCAATAGGAGAATTTTAAAACAAACCCTTAAAAACAACAGGGCGCCAATTCAAGAACTCCTAAACTGGAGAAATGTGGTCAAATTTCCTCTTCCTCACCAAGAACTTTGCAGCTGCATTTTGCACCAGTTGCAGCCTTGATAAAGTTGACTTACTAGCCCCAACTAATACGGAATTGCAATAATCAATTCGAGATGCAATGAAGGCATGAACAACCATTTCTAAATGATGTCTTGACAAAAATGGTTTGATTTTAGCCAAGCGACGGAGATGGTAAAAAGAGGAAGACACAATTCTATTTACATGGGCGTCAAAACCCAAGGCGCAATCAAACTCAACTCCAAGGTTAACGACAGCGGTCTTTACTTTGGAATTAAACGGTCCACAATCATGGGAAGCGGTGTCTATGACCATTAGGTCCAAAGAGGATAGCCTCAGTCTTGTCCTCATTGAGGCACAAAAAATTTTCTAATAACCACCTCTTAACCTCAGCCAGGCAGTAAACCAGATTGTCCATACTACTGCCATGTTCACTATTAAGGGGAAGACGCCGTCTGCATTCCTTACGTGCAGCATGCATGGCTTCAGTAGCCCAGGGTTTTACAGCAGGACCCATACGCCTCTGACATAGAGGTGCAATAGAGTCCTAGATGGTTGCACAGGTCTGGCTAAAGTAAATTAGTGTCCCATCCAGAGAAGTCAAGTCTGGTAAGCAAGATACAGCCTCACTAAATAACGATGATAATTGAGAAGCCGTCTCAGAATTAATCAATCTTCTAAAACCAACCACTGCAGGGGGAGAAACAAGGTGTGTGCATACATCTATTTCAAACAAAACAGGCTTGTGATCAGAAAAAACAGCGTCATCAACACATAAATTAAGTGCCGAGCCTCCAAGTGCCAGGACAAGATCTAACGTGTGACCAAATAAATGTCGACTCACTAACCCATTGATCAAGACTAAAAGAGTTTACAACATTCATAAAATCTGCAACCAATTATTTACCAGGACAACAAACATGAATGTTAAAGGAACTTAAGGCAGCTTTACAAAATCTGACTCAGTGCTGCCGCGACAGGCGCTGTGGCTAACTGCAGCCACCAGCCAAGCCGGCACGGGAGCGCGCACAGACACTTTACAGACTGTTCGTCTTCACAGCACTGCACCGGGGAGGCTAACATACCTCACGTCAGGTCTCTCCACTCTGTTATTTGATTTGATCTCATCATTTTCATACTGTAGCAGGCTCTAAACACGACCTATAATGTTTTCTCACCTGGTCACAAGGAAATGAGCCATGTCAGCATCCGTTTTCACTCCCAAATGCAGCTGAAGTTCCCTCCATGAACCGAACGCATATCCAATATTTATGCGGGTGCCTGCCCGGCTTCGGTCATATTTTTTTTTAGACTCACGAGATGCCGCTGATAAAGTGAGAGTGGATGCAGGTCGTTTGCTGGCTGCAGAAACATCCATAAGTATACCTTCAGTGTTTGAATCCAAGTCCACGGCGTCCATGTTCTTCCTGTTCAAGAGCTGTCGGCAACGCGCATGCAGCGTCAATTTACGTCACATCCCTACAACTGCGCGGGGAATTCGGACGTCGAACTGCAGCGCATTATGTAGCACACAGCGTGTCCGAGGCAACAGACATATATGCGGATGGCCTCGTTATTTTGGGTTTTTAATGCTTCATGACCCATTAGCATTGAATAAACTGGAAATGCATGTGTAGTTTTTCACAAATCTTGCCTTAAGTCCCTTTAAAGTCCCCAAGTAATAAAACCTGGTTGTAATGGGTTACATAACTCGCTAAAAAATCAGAAAACTCAGAAATAAAATCCTTATTGTACTGTGGTGGCCGATAAACTACCGCACATAAAAGTGGCTGCAGATTTCCAAGTTCAAACAGGCACAATTCAAAGCTGTTGGAGTGTGATGTAGGCTCAAGGCACTTAATCTTGAGATTAGCTTTGCACATCTGGGAGATCTTCAGCAAGATGAGGGTGGATCTCTTTGCCTTTGAGGAGTCGACCCATTGCCCCCTCTGGTTCTCCTGGACGCAGGGGAGCAGTCCCCTGGGCCAGGATGCTCTCGCCCACTATTAGCCATAGGTTCTCCTCTATGCATTTCCGCCAATCCCTTTGATTCTTCCAACGCTACAGAGGGCCCTCCAACACGGTCACAGGCTGCTATTGGTAGCCCCCTTCTGGCCGGGCAGGACATGGTTTCCACTGCTGTACAGGCTCTGCAGCAGTCCGCCGTGGCACCTCCCAGACAGGAGGGATCTCCTGTCTCAGTTACAGGGCCAGATCTGGCATCCTGTCCCGAGCCGCCTGAAGCTGTGGGTCTGGCCGCTGCAGGGCCCGACTCGCTGCTGATTGAGTGTTCGGATGGTGTCTGCAATACCATATTGAATGCGAGGGCACCCTCCACCCGGGTACAGTATGAGAATAGGTGGCAGCTGTTTATTGCTTGGTGTGCAGACAAGGGTGAGGACCCTGTGCATTGTTCGGTTCAGAGGATTTTGGAGTTCCTCCAGTCACTCCTGGATGGTGGCCAGTCCCAGGATACTCTGAGGGTGTACGTAGCAGCCATTTCCTCTCGACATATTCAGGTTGGTGATAATACCGTGGGGTGTCACAGACTCGCGTACCTTTTTCTGAAAGGTGCGTGGTGGTTGCGCCCCCCATGGGTGCTGCGCACTCCAGCATGGGATCTGCACGTGGTGCTTGAGGCTTTGTGTTTGCCCCCTTTTGAACCCCTGGCTCAGGCGGAGCTGAAGTGGGTCTCTGCTAAAACGGCCTTTCTCCTTGCCATCACATCAACAAAGTGTGTAGGGGAGCTTCATACTCTGTCGGTGAGTGACTCATGTCTGCGGTGGAACTCCGACGGCTCGGGGGTTACCCTATGGCCGAACACAGCCTTTGTCCCAAAGGTCCTGTCGGTATCATCCCTCAACCGACCTATCCACCTGGCACAATTCGATCCTCCAGGAGGGAAGGATAACTTACAGCTGCTGTGCCCTGTGCGGGCTCTGCGGGTCTATGTGGCTGCAACTGCTGGTATCAGACAGTCGGATCAGCTCTTCCTCTGCCATGGGGGTCCCAGGAGTGGCTGTGCACTCTTCAAGCAGCGATTGTCTCATTGGGTGGTGGACGTCATCCCCCAGGCGTATGTTGGGAGTGGTCGCCCCCTGCCATCCGGGGTGAGGTGCCACTCTGCCAGGGCAGTCTCCACGTCATGGGCAGCCCTGCACGGCATCCCCCTAGACGACATCTGTGCCACAGCTTCGTGGGCTTCGCCGAGTACCTTCTCCAGGTTTTACCGGGTGAATGTTGCCTATCCCCATCCGTTGAGTGAGGAGCAGGTGAAACTGTTTGATGTGACTCGCTCATATTCACATGTTTCACTGGCTAAAGCTGATAAGAGGCTGTCAACCAGTACTTATCACTCCTAAATCATCTTATCGTCCTTGTCAAAAACAGTATCCACTGAATGATGAGGCAGTGAAAGGAATTACACCTCTGTTTGAAGCTCTTTTGAAGGCTGGTATTATTGTTCCTTGTGAAGGTTCACCTGTTCACTCTCCTTTATTCCCTGTGAAGAATATAAGGGATAAAGGACAGCCTGTTGAGTGGCGCTTTGTGCAGGACCTGCAGGCAGTAAATGCAGCGGTCCAGGCCAGAGCACCTTGTGTTCCAAATCCTAATGTCATTTTGAGCCAGGTACCACCTGAGGCCTCTCTGCACAGGCTGCTGAACTGATAGCACTTACGGAAACCTGTATGCTGGCTTCTGGGAAGTCTGTTAACATCTACACTGACTCCCTAAACGCGTTTGGAGTAGTGCATGATTTTGGAGCTCTATGGAAGCACAGAAAGTTCCTTAAGTCAGATGGTAAGCCAATTTTGAACTCTTCTTATGTTTCCAACCGTCTGCGGGCCATTCTGCTTCCCAAATGTGTTGCTGTTTGTAAGTGCAAAGCTCACGTTTATGCTTCTTCTGATCCAGTGGCAAGAGGTAATGCACGTGCTGATGCTGCAGCTAAAGCCGTTGCTTCCTCTGACAGCTCACACAGTTTTGTGTCAGCAGAAATGACTGACCCTGCTCTTAGCGCCATCTGGATTAACCGGACAGAACTGACCTTCAGGGCTGAGGCCAGACTGACAGCGTCTGAAAGCGTTGTCCCAGCCACCTGCACAAGTCCTTTTAAGTTTACCAGTCCAGAATGATACAACGCTCTCAATAATCCAGGTAGAGACTGATTACATACGTTGAGTCTTGCACCATCAATCAAAGGTTCTTCCAACAACCAATGTAAAGATTTGTGCTCACCTCCAGTCCACTTATAAACAGCACATGTCTTAAAAACACTCTGATAAAAATCTGACAAGGTGTGTAAACACGGTGATTTAAACCCTGTTAAAAACCATGCGAAGTCTAGACCCAAACCACCCAGACGCCTCAAAACGCAACATGTCACACTTCTCCATACCAAGTCAGAAGGACCGAATAAAAAACGTTTTACAAATTGCAACCTGAAAGCGGCTGCTCTACTAGCCAGGTGAACCAGGCCGTGGCCCCCCTCCTCTCTGGGTAAAAGCAAGACAGCTTGTGGAACCCAGTGAAACTTGTCCCAGAAAAAAATTGTCATTTTTTTCTGTATTTCTGCTAGCAAACCAGACGGTTGCTCTAGACACACCAGGCAATGCTACAACTGAGAAGCAATCAGATGTCATGATTTAACGGGGGTTTGTTTCGAACTCCAAGAGCGACCCAACTCCAAACACACACAGGAAACAGGAATCAGTTAAAGTGCCAGGACTGGAACTGAGGCGGGGTAGTGGTTCGGTCCTAAATGGTTCCGATCCAGATCTTCATTTAAAGTACAATTAAAATCTGCATGTTTGTGTCTGTGTCTGTGACATTAAGATTTTCATTTTCTCATTAACAATATTAAAAAAACGTACTCTTTCAACTCCTGTATTAGGAGCATAAATATTCACAACAACAACAGTAAAAAGGTCAAACTTGGCTATTACAGCCAACGCCCTTCCTTCAACCAAAGACTCGACTTTGACAGAGTTTGGGGAGAAAGCTCTAGAAAATAAAACACCCACCCCCGCACTCACTGATGACCCATGATCCAAAAAAACCCTCCCATTCCACTCCTTGTTCCAGTCAACTTGATTAGAATCATCACTATGGGTTTCTTGTAGCAGGATCACATCTATGTGTCATGTTTTGTGTTGGTTTGTTTCAAACCCCAAGAGTGACCTTTAGCTCCAGACACACACAGAGACTGTAATCAGGTGAAAGTGATTTATTATATACAGTGATAAGAGATGTGCAACGCAGCAGGAGAAAATCCTGGAACTGGGGCTGAGACACTGGAGGAATCCTGGCAGTGGAGGAGAGGCAGATTAGTAGACAGTAGTTCCAGGGATAGTTATGAATGCTGCGGTGTGCTGGTAGTGTGCCCAGAGAACTTACAGGATCCGTGATAAGGAGAGTTGTGAGGAGGGGTGTGATCCGCCAGCAGTGGTGGCGGTGATCCTGTGAAGATGATGTGGTATGAAATCCGGAAGTGGTTGTAGCGTCCACGGTGAGAGTTGAAGCAGGGGTGACAGCCCGAGCAGGAACCGGGGCAGGTGTGGACATCTGAGGGGACTGGAGACAGACACGGAGCCAGGGAGGAGGTCGTTGAACCCGTAGACAGAAGTCCTCAACCGGCGCGGTGGACGGCCAGCGCAGAGGCACCTTGGAACCTGGAGGAACGCTCCAGGAGACGGGACTAGAGAAGGCGAAGAGAAGGGCAGGTTTACGTGCAAGTAACTAAAACAACTGTCAGAACACGGGTTAGGCCACACGTTACCACGTTAAGATGTGGAACAAACTAGCGTCTGTCTCTGGTTCCTCCTCAGGTTAAATACCCAGCTCTCCTGAGCTGGGTAACGAGCCACACCTGCAGCCACTCAGCAGCTGCTGCCACGCCCTGCAATGACAATTAGTGAACAGGCACACAAACACCACACACCAGCTGCTGAGATCCTGACACTATGTGCTTAAGTTTTAAAAAGTGCTGCTCTCTTTCTAGGGTCTCTTGCTCCGTTTACATTTAGGGAGCACATCTTAAAACCATTCATAGTACCCATAGTGTAAAAAATCTGACTGGTACAAATAAAAACCACCAGCAGAGCAAACACAGAGGTCATTATTTTCATCATTATTACTGCTTTTTAATCTTTGCCAACAGTTTCTTTAATCTGTATATCTCCTGATTTGTTAAACCAGTTTTCTCTTTGTTCACCATGTGACATTTAACTGACTTATAAAAAGTCTTGACATCAGGAAAATACGTTTCAATATTTACACCTTTCACATTTTTTGTATCACTTAAAAAATTTTAATTGCCACAGCAGGGTAGAGTTTTTCTCTCCCATCAGAAGTCTGACTCAGGGAGATGTCACTCATATCAGACACACAGCTCTCACAGTAACTATCGTCAGTTCCCTCCACACTGAGGCTGGACCCCACCTGTCTGCTACTCTTTGCCCCGCCTCTTGTTTCAGTGACTCCATCAATGGACACACTACTCCCTTCACCACTTTCCTTCATTTTTTCCTGTCCTCCTCTGCTGTCCCCAGAGCCCTCCATCAGCCCAGAGCTGGGCGCCAGCTCTTCCTCTGAGACTTTCCCCCTCTCCACTTCCTCCACCTGTCCCTCTTTCACACCATCAAGGTGGGGCTGAGCCCCCACACCCTCATCCTGGTTCTTCTCCATGCTCGCTGAACTGTCATTAACTGTGCTGGCTGTTTGGTTCTGTTCAGATGTACTAGGTCCAGCTGCATCAGGCTCTCCTGTCTTTATGCTGGTTAAACTGTCATTCTCATTAGACCTGGAGGGTTTTTTCCCTCCACTAGCAGGACCAGACCCTGCCTTCTGTGGACACACCTTCACCGTGTGACCCTCCTCCCCACAACCAAAACATTTCATGGCAGAGGAAGTAGCAAATAAAATGTAATCAAAGTCATCTACTTTGACATGGAACCTCAGGTTGAGTTCCTCTGACCTGTTGGGCAGGATCATAAACAGCTGCCGCCTGTGTGACACTACGTGACTCAGTAGAGGAGACTTACACCCAGACAGCACTTTCTTTATGGGAGAAACCACCTTCCCGTGCCTGGACAACTCTCTCTTCAGAAACTCATCAGAGATGAAAGGCGGGACATTTGACAGGACGACCCGCGTGGCCGGCTGAGCCAGCGGGACCACCTGCACAAACGCCCCCCCCGACAGTGATCCCCTCCTCAACAAGTTTATTTGCCTGTTCGATTGTCGCCACGAACAGAACCACAGCTCCGCTCATCCCCGCCGCGGATTTCACGGCGCTGTGTCCGACTACCTCTCCCACCGCCAGGGCGACCTCCTCCACGCTACACGGGAAGCCGGTGTTCACCCTCACACCATGCCTCCGCGTGAGCGTGGCAAAACCACCCACACCAGCCATGGCGTTGGCGAACAACGCCGTCCAGGCTGGCCCATGCACTCTCCAAATACAATAAACACAACTTAAAAACGCACAAAACCAAAACACTTACAGTAACTAGAAAAGTTTGGAAAAACCACTCACTCAGAACACTTTCTCTCACCTTCCACTCAGAGAGAGAGAGAGAGGATGGGAGAGGTAGAGAGAGTGAGAGAGAGAGGAAGAGAGAGTGAGAGAGAGAATGAGGACAGAACAGAGAAGAAACGCGCTCTCTGGCCAACTGGGAGGGGGGGACCCTGGACAATTGAGCTTAGGGCCCCCAAAAGCCTAGCAGCGGCCCTGTGGGTGTTAATAAAAATGTTTAGTTGAATTAAAACAAGTTTTCCCAAAACTTTGCTTAAAAATGATAAGTTAGATACCGAAAGTTTGAAGTTGTTTAAATCTTCTTCAGCAGGGGCCTCACCACGGCCCCTTTACTCCACCTGAAGGGAGCAATTAATCATGGTTAAGATCTCGTCTTTAAATGATTGCTTAAAAAACTGGGTGGGACTCGTGTCCAGAAGACATGTGGTGGGTCTCACTGAGGAGAAAACCTTATCAAGGGTCCCAGCTTCTACCAGGACAAAACTGTCCAGTGTTTCCTCTGATAAAGACACACGGTCAGATTTGTCTAAAACCATGTTACTTTGAGAGGATAAAATATCACACCTGATGATGTCTGAAGTGGCCTGCAAACTCCTCACACAGAGTGTTTGAGGGAGTTTTCTGAAATGCACTAGAGATCTGATTTAGAATATTGTCAATGGTGGAAAACAGCATTTTGGGATTATTTTTATGTTCTGAGATGATTCTGGAAAAGTATGCATTTCTGGAATTTCTTAAAGCGTTATTGTATAATTTGAGATGTTCTATGTATATCTGATGATTTATTGTAGTTTTATTTTTCCTCCATTTCCTTTCTGCTGCCCTGCAGCTCCTCTTTAGTTTTTTAATAGCTTCATTTCTCCATGGTATTGTACGTTTGGAGTTAGTGTTTACAAGGAGCCTGCAGGTCGAGAACAGATTGAATCCTACTGTTAAAATCATTGACGATAAAATCACAGGGGGCAGGTGAAGGTGTAGGAGGAAACTTTTTAAAAACTTCAAGAAAACCTGCAGCCACTTCAGGGGTTAGATGATGCTTCCTGACAGTTCTCACAGAGGTTTCTAATTGGATAAAACACACAGTAGTGGTCAGAGACAGCCAAGTCAACAACAGAGGACACACTGGAGGACAGGCCATACGTGATGACCAAGTCCAGAGTGTGTCCCCTGTTGTGAGTCGGCTGCATGACATGTTGAGTAAAATCCATATAATTCAAAATATTTAAAAAATCTGTTGATAAAGAATCTAAAAAGTTATTTACATGTAGATTAAAATCACCAGCTACAATTATGCTTTTATAAGAGTTGTGTAAAATTGATAAAAACTCTTGCAGTATATTCAAAAGTAGTAAAATGATCAAATAAAACAGGTTTAGCAGAAAGGGTAGATGAACTTATAAAAGCAGTTCCACCTCTCCTCTGGTTACTCCTCGTTGAGAAAGAAAAGTTAAAATGTGGCGGGGAGGCCTCTGTAAGAACAGCAGAGTCATCTACACTCAGCCATGTCTCATGTACTGGAAGGGGCAGAGAGGGCAGGAGGAACTGGGGCTGGTGTGGTGGACACGGGTGAACGAGGGTATGCCAGGCTTAATGCCAGCATGCCGAGCCTTGTCTGTTCAGGTGAAGTCTATCTGCCCCAAACAATTGACTCCTGCCCCAGAAAATGTTAAAATTCTCTATAAAACCAATGTTATGTATTATGGTGGCAGAAGAAAGCCAGGTGTTGTCAGGTCTGGGGGTTTTGGTTGTTTTATTATGTTCTGTACTTTTCAGTAGTTGTTTTTCTTTTTGTTCTCATTCGGTGTCTTAGGTTATGTTATGCTTTTATTTTCCTTAGTCAGGTAGTTTCCTGTTCTGCTTTTATTTTTGTACCATTAGTCACTTCCTGTTTCCCCCGTAGTGTAGGTCCTTTGATTGTGTGGTGTCATTTCCTGTGTTCTTCTCAGTTGCTCCCCAGGTGTGTCTTGTTTCTAAGATTAGTTCCTGTGTTTGTTTCTCCCGATGTTCTCAGATGTTTTGAGTTTTTAATCAGTTTGGGTTTTTGTATTTAAGTCTCATGTTTGTTAGTCAGTGTCGGTTTGTTCTTAGTCATAGTCCTTGTCTCAGTTCGTAGTCTTAGCCTGCTCATAGCCTCCGTCTCAGTCTCAGTCTTAGTTTATCATCCCCTTGTTTGGATTATGTTTTTCTTCACCCCCTTGGATTACGTTTGCTTTTCTTCAGTTCCTCATCTGGTCCCACCATTTTCATGTAAGTTTGTTTTGCTCTCCCCGTCAGTAGTTACTTTATCATTAAACCTTTTGTTTCCTCATTTTCACCTCCCCATCTCATTCCTGCACCTAGGTCCTATCCTACAACTTACGAAAAACCCAACACTAAAACTACCAATTCCTCTGCCAACGGTGGGAGTGGGGCCAGAGATGAAAACAGACACTTGTTTGTCTTTTAAAATATTAAACAAATGAATAAAATCCTGCTTTAGGAGCTCAGACTGCTGTTTACGTATGTCATTGGTTCCAGCGTGGATTATGACCCTACTCACTGTTGGGTGATGTTGGATGGAGTCCAGGATCTGATCGGTGATGACCTTTACTGTGGCGCCAGGAAAACAAAGAGTGACGTCTCCTCTCATCCTTATGTGCCAGATTACAGAGTCTCCAATGATGCTGGGGCTGGGCAGAGGTTCCTTCACCATTCAAGGCTTGCTGGAAGTTGGTCAGGTTGGCCACCACAGGACTGTAGTGATGTTTATTCGGCGCCGATGGCTCCCTCCGTGGTTTTGGGGTGTACTGGGTCACTCCTCGACGGGTTCCGGCTGCAGTCCCAGGTTTGGCATGACGTGGATGACTGTGGGAACCCAGCTGCTGCTGAGAGGGGTTGTGCTGATAGCCGACAGGTAGCGGGGGGAATTCCAGGTCCAGGGCACCGAAACGGTTGGATAAGAGCAGGCCGGGTGGGGGAGAACTGTGGTGATTGCTCCGCGAGCCCCCACCGTGGCTGGGTCCAACCATGGACAATGCACCCTGAGGCACAGGGGTGGAGCTGATGGGGGCTTTCAGCTTAGCTCCTTGCTGGAGCCAGCGTTCCTCCTACGCAGCAGATGTAACGCCAGTGTTCCGTGCTCCAGGTCCGTTTGGAGACCAAGCAATGGATTCTCTCCCCGCGGCTTCCATGGGCTGGTATGTGAGTGTGTCGATCAATTCAGCAGTGTTGGAAGCAGCAGCGGCGAGCGTCCAGCCGAAGATGATGTCCACGTCACGCTCATGTTCCTGGATCAGATGTAGTGTGGATGTTCTCTGCTCCAGCTCCGTGATTTTCTGAGAAAGTCTGAGGCAGCCATCACAACTTGGGCTAGAGTTAAGTGGAGGCATGATGGGTAAGCGACCCGCTCCTCACCGAATAAAACACGCCAGGTAAAAAAGTCGGTTGATTTTTGAGAGAGCGACGCTAAAATCGGTTAAAAACTTCCTAAAACCAACTTAAACGGGTCTAACTAGTCTGAAGAATAATAAAAAAGGTTTTATAACCAGTTAAAATCATTTTTCAAAGTCTCAGGAAGTCAGATGTGTGATAAATGCTGCAGCGTGCAGCCCAGCTTCTGAGCACCGATGCAGGAGAGGAGTGCTGAACAGCTTGGGTCTCTCAAATCTGCAGGAAATATCGGCAACAACGCTCTAAAAGCTCTAAATAAAGTATCCAAGGTGGGCCAGAAATGTCGCTGGGCGGTTTGGGGAAAAGAAGTCACTAAGGGGGTCTGAAAAGTCATTAGAATTAGCGGAAACGTTGGCAAAAGTACTGCTGCTGGTCTCACTGAAGCTTCTGGTGTCGGGTTACATTGTGATGCGGTCGGAAAAAGGAGTTTCAAGTGCTTAATGTCTGATTTTTTTCGTTCTTTTTTGCTATAAAAGTGGGGAGGGGATTAGGGTTGATCCCACCCTTCCCCCACCTCCTCACCAACATGAGCACTACGATCTGACGTCACTCTTTTGGCAGATACTGGCACAAGTCGGACCATGCTGGAATCATTGTATTTCTGAGGAAATCAGTAAACTCGATGTCTAGACCGACTCTTTCACTTCGTTCATTCCTGTTAGTTCTTTCTAGTTTTTGTCAACATGTAGGAACTAATTGCAATCCTGGATAGAGGGAGTCATTCACGTTTAAAGAGTCCCTTCCATTAAAAAGGGTTTTTCTGAGGTTTCTGTTGAATATTTTAGCTCCACAGGTGTTCTTACCTTCATAGTGGGTGTGAAAACAGGTCAATAACTTCTCTTTCTGTCAGGATCTGTGAGCTGCGGTTTGTGTATTTGTGTGTCAAGTAAGTTGCCTTCCCTTAGGAGAAGATCTTTGCTGGAGAGCTGGAGCTGATCACCAGCAGCTGGAGGTGATTTGAGTGATGAGCTGCTGGAGCGTATAAAAGCAGCAGGCTGACAGTCAGTCATCGCCTTGTTAACCATTGTGGGAACTATTAAACCACCTTTCCTGAGTTATCCTTAAGATAAAGTTATTCCTAGTGTTTTCTCAGCTTTATGCTGAAACCTCTGCAACTAACCGGTTTCCAGGAGTACACCTGTATGCTCCTGCACTCCCTGTGTTCTGAAGGATTGGATCCTCTGCTGGATCACCTGTCCAGCGTGTCTCGCTCATCACCCGGCCTGCCAGCTTCCTTCCACCTGCCTGCTCGCTCTCTAGCCCGCTCAATCGACACACTCCCTGGATCATCGCGCACCACCGCCTCACTGGACCTGCCTCCCCTCACGCTGCACTTCATCCTGCCTCATCGTGAGTTCAATCTCCTCCCTTTGCACATTTCTCCAGCCCACTGCCTGAACACAGTACTAACTGCCCTCTCCTCGACAGAGCCTCCCGAGTTCCAGCACCAGTTGCACATTTCTTTGCACTGTATATATATATATATATATATATTTGTCCACCAGAGCACCGTGTAAATAAACCTGCTTAATTAGCCCTCTGAGCCTGGTTACCTGAGTGTGAGTTCTGCATGTGGGTCAAACGAGTACCAGAAACCATGACACTTTCAGTTTTATCTCTCAAACTACGCAGGTGGTGATAAAACCCGAGTTCTAACGGCCTGTATCTGTTTCATCACAACTCCTTTGTTTGTTAGTATTCATCAGCTCCTGCAGTTGAAACCACGCCTAGCATGCTGCTAACTAAAAGCTGTTAGCATAACGCCTAGCATGTTGCTGGCTAAAAGCTGTTAGCATAACGCCTAGCATGCTGCTGGCTAAAAGCTGTTAGCATAAGACGTAACAAACAGAAAGAAAGAACGTTTGATGTTACCATGTGAAGTGGGGCAGGAAACAGTATACCTTGCTCTCATAGGCTAGTTTGTTAGCCAATCAGAGTCCAGCAAATTCGAATAATGATCATTAATGAGTTGCTGCTCAAAGCCTGACGGAACGAGCTGAATTTTAACGCAGACAGATTGAAAGGTCTGTTAATCAGTGTTTCCTGATGTTTTTCAGAAATAAAATGTTTCATATTATTGGTTAATACTTAATAAATAACCACAAAGTCATGAAATTTGGCCTCTTTAAGGTTTCTTGCTTCACTTTGCAGGAAAATACATGCAATTTCTTTTTTTACAATGACTTCTTATAGTTTACTTTGTTTCACAGATACCTGCTCTACATTACAACAGAAGGACTAGGTAACCGTGTCAGGTATCTAGGTCTGTGTGGGTGTGTCCTGTTTCTTACCTGTCTTCCAGGGTGTGGCGATCAGGTGCGGATCAGCTGGGAGCAATCTGGCATCAGCAGCGGGACAAAAAGGAGAGTGGCAGCAAGGAGCGGACGCCAGGTGATTCCTCTGTATTGAGTGGTATAAGGCCGACTTTAGCTTAAAGTTTTGACAGCTTGAATTAACCAGATCTTGGATTAACCTTACCTGTTTCCCTCGAACCAGATCCTCCTGCTTGGACTCCTCCCGACCAGCGCAGCTTCCACCCTGTGGCTGGTTTCCGCTGGCGGTTCCCCGACCCTTGGAACTAGTCTGCGCATGTTTCAGTCTCCTCCTGCCCCGCTTGTGCTTCCGGCTCTTTCTGGTCTGCACCTATCTGTTCGCCCTCCAACGCACACTCACACGCCAACCTCAGCCCCGGATCTCTGGGTCTTCCTCCCGAAGCCATCCCTCGCCATTAAAACAGTAAGATTACCTCTCTCATTTACTATCCACTCCCGCATCATCCCGGATTGTCACTAACCTGTTCATCCTCTGTGCAGAACCCTGTTCCTCTATGCTCCGACGCTGCTCCTAGCTGTACGCTCCCTCCTGTGTCCTGAGACCCGACAGATCTGCTTTGAGAATTTAAACTGATGAATGTAAAGACTCAAGTCAAATATTAAATTGTTTAACCTTCTCTCTTGTCCGTGGTCTGTGCCCTGTGCTTCACATAGAGTCCACTATAACCTACAACATGACAAACAGTTGTGGTTATTGGTGAACACATGGCCACATTAGACATGTAGGAACGTGCTTCTCCTGCTGTCTTACATTCCAGAGTTTTAAACTATGATATTGAGATATAAAGTTATTGCCCTTTTACTGAAATTTTGAAAATTATGTTATGCACAATCTCATGTCCTATTTCCATCATCTTGTGCAACCTGTTTGCCATTTGTGAAGACTCTCATGTCACAGACACACATAGTTAGGTGCTGTTCATTATCTGTCTCACCTACCCACTGATTGTCATCTGTCGCACCTGTCTCCGCCCTTTCTTAAAGCTGATATGTTATCAAATGTAAACAAAGTCACGGAACTCTCGCCCCTCCCATCGGGTAGAAGTCCTAAGCCACGCCCCCAAGGTTTGAACCCTCAGACGACGAAAGAGTGTAAAACATCAGTACGCGGTTCATTCAAGTACCGTAACATGGCAGAATCACTGGTAAGTGATAAGAATTATGGCTTAGGTTTTTAAGATAACACAAAAACAGTTAATTTCAAAGTTATTTCCATGATATCAGTCTCCATGTAAATGAGCTTAATTTTAAAGCTTTTATGTAACATTCATATGGTTTTACGTTTTACATTAATACAGATTTTAATCCTTTCTTTTTTACCTTTTTCGGAAACACTTTCATCTGAAGACGCACATCGTGTTGAGGAGCGTCAAGCAGCAAGAGTCACAAATAAGAAGGTAAAAATTAATAAATACTTTCCTGTTGCCAGGTGTCCAGAACTCATTTAACTGTATTTGAGATTCTAGTGCAGTTAGAACAGTTAGAACATAAATCAGTCTCCAATTGTAACTTCAACTCGCTTATAATTAAAACATTCAATAAGGCAAATAGACCATCGTGGCACGGATGAACAGAATTTTACTATTTTGTGCTATAAAATACAGAAAACCATCAGTTTTTATCAACAAAATTAGTGTATTTTCCTTTGATCTGTGCAAAGTACTCTCACTGTACACTGTACCTTTATATCTGACTGCATCACAGAAGTTAAAGTAAATAACAGAAGCTCCAACAGCTGACTAATAAATGTCAACAGCAAAATGTTAAATGTAGATTAAAGCTGAACAATCAAACCTGTAAACAATCCAACATGAACTCTCAATGTTTGTTATTTTTATATTTTACTGGTTTCCTCTTGATTTTTTCTTCAATTAAAGGATTTTTATTTAAACAAGATGCGCCAGATACGCGCGCGCATGGACACGACGGTAACGACACAGATTAAGTTACAGTTAGTAACAGAACAGAACGGTTTTCTAAATAAGATATTAATAACTCATGATCGGGTAATAAAAACTAGAACAAATGTTACATGTGACACTATTTCACACTGAAGATGTCGGTGATTATTTTTCTGTGACCGTCTGACAGCTTCAGCCAGACAGGCGTGTGTAAACACCAGATCAGTCTAGTTCCACACACCAAACAGTGAGAGTGTGTGTGTGAGAACACCAGCGGAGGTTTACAGTCAAGTAACTAGTGAGAAACAGAGAGATTTAGTGAGATGTATGTATGATACCTCCACATGTTTGTGCAAATAAGCTTTGGAGTTGTGCATATAAAAGCGTATAGGAACAATATATTATGTCCAGAAATGTGCTAATGTAGCATTAGCATGCAGTGCTAATCGCGCTAACATGTAAAAAGCAAATATAGTCGCGCTAAAAAAACCATATGACAAAACAAAAAAAGTTGGAGCATTGTAATGTGACAATGATTTCATGATGATAAGTGTTGATGAGATGAAGACATAATTACCTGTCCAACAACAACGTGTCCAGCATCTGTTTGCAGGCGTCAGACTCACGTACTTTTCACCATCACTGAAAAGCAACACCAATGTTTACTCTGGTTTTTGCTCTTTGTCCAAACGTCATTTGTTTTCTAAAAATTCAAATTGGTTTTTTCTTTTTCTTTTTCCAAATTTGTTACTTTGTCCTGAACCTGAAGTGGAACCAGCTGGAGGCTGTTTCTCCTGCTGCCACGTCCAGGGCCGCAGAGGTGTTGTGAAGAAAATTGTGTCCGTTTATTTGGAGCCCAGAAGCAAAATAAATGCGGTAGTCCGTATGATCGGAGAGAATATACAAACATTCCATTCGGCCCAAAAAATATGATTGGTTAATGTTTTTAGACAAATACACGAGAACCACTTAATTTTTTTTTTTTTTTCGTTTTTTTTTTAATTCTTCACAACATATTTTTATTCATACTGTGTTAAAACATTTTTAATAAGCATGAAAAAAAACATGTTAAGCTAATTTATTATGCAAAATGAGTACAGCAGCTTTAAGGTTGTGCCTTAGCTCAGCTTAGACACCAGTCTGTAGATCGGCTTAGCATGTCTGACCAGCGCTGTTCAAAACCTGTATTCTGAAACTGCTCTTGGAACCTGTAAACCAGCCGCGTCGTCAGACAGATTTCACTGGGGCACGTGCCCCAGTGTAGATCTGCAGTGCCACAGTAAAATATTTCACCGATTAAAAAAATAATCACTTCAGAGTTTTAAGTTTACATAACAGAGACTACAGCGGACATACTTATAATTCATTGCTACTGTGTGTATTCACTCCATATAAACAATGCGCACATGGCTAATTAATATGGTAATTTATTCACGTGTAGTGAGGGAGAGAGAGCGAGAGGAAGAGAGCGAGGGAGAGAGGGGCAGACGTGAGAATCACTGCACGAGATAGGTAACGTTAGCCGACAACAACTTGTTGAATATATTATTTTGATTTTGATTTGACTCGAACTGTAACTCCTAGATGGATATCAGAAAGTTTTTCGGCCGCAGCAAGGAAAAAACAGCGAGGAATGAGAGAGATAAGTGAAGTCCTGGCTAGCTAGGCAACATGTGTCTGTCTTAGTTTAATGCTAAGTAAGCTAACGTTGTTCCTTGTATCAAAACAACCATATTAATTTCCAGGGAGTTTCATCAGCATGAAACATAATGTTGGTTATGGTCCGCTAGTTCTGCTCTGGACCTCTGCGATTTTTTTGAGTAAGCTTGTGTTAGTTGACAAATTCAGCCAAGGATGGTGCAGTGGTTCTCAAATGGTCCGTCTTCAGGAAGAAAAACTTTTTCTCTATCATCAAATCATGAGCTACATTTTTAAAGAAAGTTTATTTCACAGTAAAATAGTACAGTAGACTTGCCTTGTTAATCGGTTTGTCTATAACTAAAATAATCTTTTTTCGTCACCAGAAAAAATGGCTACAGCTAAAGCATCTGGTTTTGTTGCCAGAAAAAAAATGGTTAAATTTCTGTAGTTGTCACCAGAAACATGGCAAAAATATCTGTTTTTTTTTTTTGCCCCAATTAGATTTTTTAGATATATTTTCATGTCTGTCCAAAGTGGAACAGCAGAGTGCTGGAAGAAGCGAGGGAGAGAAAAATAATGAGCAAGAGCGGAGGTGAGTTGATTATCAATGAATCATGACTCAATTGTGTTTTTTTTCTGTTTTTTGCCTCTGAGTCATTTGATTTTGAATATCGATGGCAGAAATACAAAACCTCCCATATGAAAATTAACAATTTTTTTGAAAACATAAAACTTGTCAGTTTTTTACAAAACGCTTTTTGGTCAGGTGACTTTTTTGTCACAAGGAAGGATGGGATGACTTTGTAAATAGAGCAGCTTTCCCCATTCTTAAAATCCCATGTGTAAACTGAAGACCATAAAAAAATGCAGATAGGAGTATTTGAAGTATGTACATATTTGTACAGTAATACACTAATATTTCCATGTTACTTCAAGTGGAGCAGAGTGCAGTGGCGGAGAAATGGATGTTGATGGGCCTCAGAAAGAGCTGACACAGAGACTAGACACTGACAGGTGAGACCTGGTTTACAATGTAGTTGGTGTGTGTTAACTACCCCACTTGCAGATTTGATAAATGTTAGTTGTAAAGGTTATCTGAGGCGACAGTTAATCATATTAATTTCTTTGTATGTTGCACCAGGCAGGAGAAGCAGAGTGTAGGAGAAATTGAGATGGCTGAATCAAGGGAAAAAGAGAGAGAGGAGGAAGGGCAGCGAGAGACAGACAGCCAGGAGAGACCACACCCCAGAGATGAGATTGAGAAAGCAGTTGCCACAGTGTCAGAAAACACGAGACAGGGGGAAAGGCTGAAAAGCAGTGCCCACAATGTTGAGGGACATATAAGTGATCTAGGGGGAAAGGATTCTGGCCCAAACCAAGTGAACTTGTCACAATATCCCCAGTCAAGCTTTGGTGTAAAAAAGCGATCCTTTAACGCTAAGTGGTTTGAAAGTTTTACGTGGTTGGAATACTCCAAATCTAAAGATGCAGCCTTTTGTTTTTCTTGTCGGATTTTTGGCAAACATTTGAAGCATGACACCTTTGTACACACTGGCCTACAGAATTGGAAAAAAGCTCTGGATCTTTGTAGAGAGCATGAGAAATCACTTGCCCATAAGGCAAGCATGCTCTCCTGGCATGGCTATAAATCCAGTGCAGCTCACGGTAGTGTCGTTGGTCAGTTAGACTCAGCAAATGAGAAAGAAATCAAAGAGAGACGTGAGTACCTCAGTCGAGTGGTGGCTGTTACAAAGTTTTTGGGTAAACAAAACATCCCATTTCGTGGCCATGATGAGGGCATTGCCAGCAACAACCAAGGAAACTTTCTTGAGTGTATTAATCTCCTGAAAGAGTTTGATCCTTTTCTGCAGTCGTATTCACCTCCATCACATTGTACATATTTATCACCTTCATCTCAAAATGAAGTCATTCAGTGCTGCGCTCAACAGATAGTCACAACTATTGTTCATGAAATAAAAGACGCAGGAATGTTTTCAGTCATGGCAGATGAGGCTAGAGATGGCAACACCGAGCAGCTAGCGGTTTGTGTCCGTTATGTAGCTAAAGGGAGTGTGAAGGAGCATTTGCTGGCTATGACGGAACTGAAAGGATTTGATGCAGAGTCTGTAACTGCTGCAATTCAAGAACAGCTGAGATTAAATGGCATAGATCATGTGAAGGTGGTGGCGCAGGCTTATGATGGCGCATCGGTCATGAGTGGGACAGTTGGAGGGGTCCAAGCTAAGTTCAGAGAGAATCATCCCATGGTCATTTATGTGCACTGCTATGCACATCAACTTAATCTAGTCCTGTGTTTCACCTGCCAAGCCATACCTGAGGCCAAGGATTTATTTGACCTGTTACAGAGTGTGTACACATACTTCTCTGTCTCTGTTGTTAACCATCAGAAATTCAAGGAGACTCAAAAGCAGCTAGGCTTACAGCCGTGTGAACTTGTGCAACTCTCTAAGACACGCTGGGCGTGACAGTTGCGTTCTGTGAATGCCATGTTAGACAATCTCCCTGCAGTGCTTCAGTGCCTATCCAGCATCAACAGCCCTATGTCAGTGGGGCTCCATGTCAAACTTGCTAGGTTCTCCACAGTGTATCTGTTAATGATGTTCAAGACTTTTTTGTCTGTGACTGAAAACCTACACAAATATCTCCAAAGTCAAACAGTAGATCTGGCCAAAGCTGAGGAGTACAAATGCGCTGTGTGTGCCACTCTGAAAGATATGCGCACAGATGAGAAGGCTGCTGAGCTTTGTGACAGAGCAAAAACCTACTGTGCAGCCAACCAGATCCCAGAGACATGTGCTGTTACCAGACAAAGGCAGAAACAGAAACGCATGGAGGACTATGTAGTAGACTCTAGTTGTGGGGCAGAGAGTGACCTAGGTGATGCAGAGAAATTGAAAGCAAACCTGTATCTACCTTGCCTTGACAGGATGGTTGCTGAGATGGATCAGCGTTTCTCATCTCTCAACAGCCAAGTTCTAAAAGGTGTTCAGGCCTGTAATCCAGGATCTGACAACTTCCTCTGTGAGGAGGACCTCAGAGTTCTTGCAGATCATTACAATGTTGATCTAAAACCTGAAGAGGTGTTAGTGGCCAAAAACTATCTGTCCAGAAAGCGGGAGAGCCTTCCAATCACAGACATGCTATGTGTTTTTAGCTTGCTGGATCAAGTCATGTTCCCAACCTTGACACGGGTCATTCAGATCTCTCTGACCATCCCAGTGTCCAGTTGCACTTGTGAACGGACGTTCAGTGTTCTGAGACGACTGCACACTTGGCTGAGAAGCACAATGGGGCAGGATAGGCTTCACCATCTTGCCATCCTGTCAGTGGAGAGTGAGGAACTTTCCAAGTTAAGCCACAGCCAAGTGATTGACCATTTTGCCAAAATGAAAACCAGACGATACCGTTTACTGCCCAAAAAATGATTCCCTAAGAGACACAAAAGAGTTGTCGATTTATTCTTCTATTGTGGAAAGAAAATAACCCAGAGATGAAGGGGTGCTTTATTTTATTTAAGTTTTTTTTTACTTTTGCAAATGTTCAGTTTTCAGATGTTTATTGAAATAAATATTTCTGCAAGATTCATTGCTCTTCCTTTTTGTTTTTATCAGTAATGGTTTAGAAGTCTAGAGTAAAGTGCACAAGTAGGCCAAATGCATTACGCAGTACATTTCAGGTGGTTAATCAAAGATGCAGACAACAACATAGTCTGATATGATTAACTGGTTTTAAGAACTATTTATGCTTTTTAATACTTGCTGAATATGTTTTTTTTTCTCACGCAGTTTGCACACTCGTGAATTCTTTGTGCCCCAGTACAGTATGAAGTCTAGTGACGCCCATGCTGTAAACTACCTGGATTGTCTTCTATGCTGCCTTTGCCTGCCCACCTTTGGATTTTGTTAGTCTTTGAGATCTTCTGGTTACTGACCTGTGCATCGGTCCTCTTCTGCATTGCCCCAACCCATGCCTGGCTCTCTTAGTATTGGATCTCTCTTTTTGACTTCTACAAAAAAGAAATCCACTACTGATTAGCGTGCTCTGCCTTGGTGGAAGTATTACCCTCTACGTCCGCCTCTTGTCGTGGTTTTGGGGAAACTTCTCTGTAACACTTATCTGACTGTATCTTCCTGTTTCCACCTGCACAAGGTTTACTAACCTGCTCTAAGTGCATCCTGCCTGCAAGGAAATACCTAACTTGGTGCTTTCCTCCTGGTCTGGTGACGTCATCGCTCTTCCTGGAAAACTCAAGGTACTGTGCCTCAATCACAAATAATATCCCAGCGCAGAGTGTTATCAGCCTCTCGCCACAGATGTTCCTGAACCTCTGAACCTGAGAGTCCATCTTAGAGGGAGTTCCTGCTTGTTCATTGCATTACAGTTTTTCCCAATTGTTTACACACAAATTCTGGTACTTGAGACACAATGACAACAATATCTAACTCATTCACCAACCCCCTGAGCCAATTCTGCTAAACTACAAACAAAATTCCTGCTTTACATTCAAATTGCAGTTCTAAAACACACTTTTTTCAAAACACTACACACAATTCTCTGCTTTTGGCACAATTTTCTTGCAGAAAATATATTGTTTTCACAAGGAACACACTGCCATTCAAATACGCATATGGACTCATCACGAGGTCAAACACCTATCACACAGTTTTACAATTTGCAATCAGAGCTTTAGCATAAAAGGGCAACAGGTGAGCTCTTCTGTTTTGGCGCAATGGATGCCAACATTGAAAACAGAGGAGTGATAGAAAGAGGAGGAGGATGGGGAGGACGAGGAAGGCCAAGGATCGTAATTTGGGATGAAATCCGGGCCACTTTGGTTGATCCTGTGATCAACCATGGTCTAATAATGAGGAAGGCTGGGCAAAGAGTAAAGCCAAATTTGAACAGGTAACTGTAGCCTCCATCATCCAGACTTTATGAAATGAGAATAGGTAAGAAATCTACTCTCACTAGAAAACTGCAGTACTGCATATCAATACAGTACTCAAGAAGTACCGTAGTACATTATTGCATCTGGACTGTTCTGTAGGACAGTAAAATACTGTAAAGTATGTTCAAGTATACCTACTTTGTATTCATACTATTTTACTATTGTTTTTGCAGAACTGAAAGATTACCAACAAGAGGGTCGGGAAAAATCAAATAAAAGTTTACAGTGTATTTGTGTGTTCTGAGTGTAAAAACAATATTCTCTAATATTTTACAACATATTTATGTATATACTGTTTGTAGTTAGTGTAACACCAAACAAAAATAGGCTTAAGTCATTAAGCCTTTTTTTTGTCTTTTGTTTTCCATTTATCATAGTGTTTTAGACTGAGCACGTCAGTGTTCAGTTGGTTCTTACAAATGTCAATTCATATGATGGTTTGTCTCATTTTGAGAGGAAATAACATCGTTTTGAATGTGAAGTTTCCTTTTGCAGGATAATTGAAGGGTTTTACCCATTGTGTGTGTTATTTTGGGTTTGTGTGTAGAGTTCTGAGAATATGAAGCGTGCTTTCAGAAAATGTGTGTCTCAGTGAGAGTGTTTTTATGTGTTTTTATGTTCTGGTGTGAGTGTTCTGTTTCAGTTCCATTTGTCCTGTGATTTATTAGTCCGAGTCCAACGGGGGCAATTGTGCACATCCTGAGGCAGCGCAGGGGAAATACAGTATCACATTGTGTGCATCCATAAAACCTTCAAGGGCTTCTGCATCATCATGCAAAACAAGGTCCATACAATAGTCAACATATCCTCACATCTCTAGATGCTCTCCATAATATAGTTGTAGGTTTGTGGTGGTACGGGATACTATAAGTTTCCGGGGTGGCCGTGGCTCAGGCGGTAGAGCGGGTCGTCTGGTAACTGAAAGGTCGTTGGCTCGAATCCCTGCTCTGCCCAGAGAAAAAGATCGCCTGGTAATTGTGTCCTTGGGCAAGAGTAAAGCGCTATACAAGTACATGCCATTTACCATTTCCACCGACCAACCACAATCAATTTGAACTGATGTACATGCCTCGGCCTTGCAGCTGGGTTTGAATCCGGGCTGGGGTCTTTTTACATGGAGTTTACATGTTCTCTCCATGCATGGTGGGCTTTCTCCGGGGACTGCAGTTTCCTCCCACAGTCCAAAAAACAAGCAAGAGGTTATTGGTGACTCTAAATTGTCCCTAGTTGTGAGTGTGTGTGTGAATGGTTGTTTGTCTGAGACTGCTGCGTTTTATATAAAGTAGACTACAGTGTTCCCCCTGATCTGACAATGTATGATGCAAGTATGTGTCATTTTGTCATCAGAGTTATATTTTAAGATTGGATTCATCATCATCATCATCATCAGCCTTTATTTAGAAAGCACATTTAGACAGCGACAACGCCAACAAAGTGCTGTACAAAAATAAACGACACAATAAAAACAGCCAGACACATACAACATCATAAGACATAAAACCAATAGCTAAAATCAATCCATCATCAACAAAGGTTACACCACCTGTGCCAGGAAGGCCAGGGAATAGAGGTGGGTTTTTAACCTAATTTTAAAACTAGAGAGGCAAGGGGCAAGTCAGACAGACAGGGGGAGCTGATTCCAGAGAGTAGGTGCACAAACTGAAAAGGCCCGTAGCCCACGGGTCTTATAACGGGCAGGAGGAACAAGCAGGATGTGCTGGTCAGCTGACCTCAGTGTTCTCGGCGGAATATAGGGGATTAAAAGCTGTGCCAAGTATGAGGGCGCCATATCATGGAGTGATTTATAAGCCTACAGGAGAATTTTGAACCTGATACGAAATTGAACCGGAAGCCAATGTAAGTTTCGCAGGACAGGGGTGATGTGCTGCCGCCGGTGAGTGCCTGTCAGAAATCGAGCTGCAGCATTCTGTACTAACTGAAGCCGCAGCAGTGAAGAGGAGGGAACACTGTATAAGAGAGAATTGGCATAGTCCAAATATGATGTGACAAAGGCATGGATAACAGACTGGAGATCTTTCTTCTTTAAAACAGATTTTAACATGGCCAGCCGGCGGAGGTTAAAAAAACAAGACCTGACTATAAGGTTAATCTGTGTGTCCATTTTAAGTGATGCATCCAAAGTGACCCCCAAATTTTTAATTGAGGGCTTCACCAGAGCAGACACTGAAGGTAGCAAAGTCGGCACAACAGCTGAAGAGGAGCAGGGGGCAAACAAAATAGCTTCGAGTTTAGAGCTGTTCAAAAACAGGAAATTGGCAGAAAGCCGAGACCTACCTAGGATAGGACCTGGCCTAGGATAGATGCCTGGGGAACCCCACAGCAGAGAGGTGCCACACCAGAGGCGCAATTCCCCAGTGCAACACTAAAACTTCTGCCAGTAAAATAGGAGCAGAACCACTTCAAAGCCGTTCTATGGATGCCAATGAGATGCTCCAGACGCTGTAGTAAAATTGCGTGGTCTACAGTGTCAAAGGCAGCAGATAGTTCAAGAAGCACCAACAGCACGTAAGAGCCAGAATCGGAGGCAAGCAAAATATCATTAAAAACACGAATAAGAGCAGTCTCAGTGCTGTGGTAAGGATGAAAACCAGACATAAATAAGTCTAAAATATTGTTGGATTGAAGAAAATTAAAAGTCTGGATAAAAACCATCTTTTCCAATAGTTTAGTCAGGAAAGAAAGCTTAGATATGGGACGGAAGTTGTGCAGATCACTGGTGTTCAAGCCTTGCTTTTTAAGAACAGGCTGGACCACCGCATGTTTGATGTCCTGGGGCACAATCCCCGTTCCCAGACTTGTATTCAAAATCTCCAGGATTGGTTGAGCAATCACCGGGAAAACTTCCTTCAGTAAGCGAGGGGGCAAAAAGTCACAAGGGGAGCCAGAAGGCTTCATAGCAGCCACTGTTTCCCTCAGGGAGGCAAAAGTAATGGGGGAAAAATGATCCAAATAGGATGGTGAGTAACAGGGAAGGGCTAATGAATGAGAGGGAGGCTGAATCTGAGCCCTAATGGTGGCAACTTTGGAAATAAAAAATTGCAAAAATTGATTGCACCTTTCATCTGTGATGTTAGACAGAGGGACGTTAGGTGACAGGACTGCATTCACAGTGGAGTAGAGAACACGCTGGTTACCCGAATGTTGGGTGACAATAGCAGCAAAGAAATCAAAATGAGCCTTCTGAGTGACACGCTGGTAATTCCTCCAGGCCTCACAGAGAAGCTGTGAAAGGAGGCTGGGGATTTAGTCTTTTTCCACCGCATTTCCTGCATTCCCGTCTGGCAGCACAGGTATGAGGGTTGAGCCAAGGATCAGAGCGGCAGCGGGAGCGTCGGCATCTTAAAGGGGCAATCTGATCCAGCACAGATGTGCAGGAGGCAGAAAAGAGGGATAGGAGGATCTCAGGGTCAGAGGGATCATAAAAAAAAAAACGAACCTCAGAAAATAAAGCAGAAAACTCATTAACTGAGGAAGAGGTAAAGCAGCGGGCTCGGGAAATCCCCACCTGCCTAGGAGAGATAGGCCGCGCCACATCCACTGAAAACAAAACAGGAACATGGTCAGATAAAGAAAAAACATCAGAACGAATATCAGTTACATTAACACCTAGAGAAAAAACCAAATCCAGTATGTGAGACCCTCCATGAGTGGGGAAGTGAACCTACTGAGTCAATCCACAGGAGTCAATTAAATGACAGAAATCTGTGACCAGAAACTTCTCAGGACAGCAGACATGGACATTAAAATCTTCAAGTATAAGTAAATGATCATACTTGAGGAGAAAATCAGTAAGAAAGTCAGAGAATTGAGACAGAAAGGCAGAATTAGCCTTAGGAGGCCGATAAACTAAAACACAGAGAGTTGGAGGGGACTGTCCAAACTCAAAAGTGGAGAGTTCAAACGAGTCACAATTTCCCTAATAAGATATAGGTCGACAGGGAATATTTGCTTTGAAAATAGTCAGCAGACGCCCGCCACGGCCCGTTTGCCTGGGCACATTCAAAAAGGCGCACCCAGCATGTAGCAGTTCAGCGATAGGCGCCAGCTCACCCGGCACAGCCCAAGACTTGGTGATAAAACGGACGTCCAACTCAGGATTGATGAAAAAAATCCTTCAGGATAAGAGTTTTACTCCGAATCAAATGAGCATTAATCAGGGCACACCGCAACGGCACCGCCCGTCGGATGACAGGACCTCCGGAGGTGTAGCAGCTGTTGACACGTTGGAGGTTAGACGCTGTCACTCCACGCTGACATCTGTCACAGGTCCGGGATAGCAGCTCCGGGAGATGGAAAGCACAGCTGGTGGAGCGACATCGAGGCCTAGATATCAGACGGAGTTGCTGCACTCTGACAGCGCCATCCAGAGCCGAGCGAAGTGAAACCCAGCGGCCACTACGACAGCCACGTCGGCGGGGGCATCTCGGGAGCCGCTCCAGGGGATGGGTCCTCCATAAAGTGACAGGAACACAGGGGAATTGCTGTTGGAGTATTTTTCAAAGGTTACTGCTGCCACACAAGGGAAAACGCAGAGTAACGAAGATCCAGCATGGTATATCTATCATAGGTCAAGAGTGTTGATCCCAGAAAAAAAACATAGCAAAGAAGGATAAAAAATATGAAGAGCCCAGGGAGAGATAGACGGCCTGCCGAACACGCTGGCACCATCTTTTTCCCAGTGGATTGTTAGGCTTTGATAGAAGAGTTTAAATTTGACACAGATGTAAATAGTATATTTCCCAGTGTTGTGTCATCTTTACTTGTGTGTAGAGTTTTGGCAAAATGTGTTCAAGAAATGGGCAAAAACTGTAATAAATAACTTTGAGAGTAAGACAAGGTGACAATTTAGGACAATCTGTGCAATTAAAGTCAGTCAACCTGAACCTGTCAGAGGGAGGGTGATTACTGAGTCAGTGCAGCTGGGCAGAGAGCAGCAGGGGACTAATCAGGATGATAGTGAACAGGTGAGAACAAACCAGAAAGAGTTTACAGAAGAACACGAGGAACTAAAATTACACAAAACACTGGAGAACACGTCAAAACTAAAGGGACAGCATGAAAAAACCAACGGAACACAAAGTAAAATAAGAACATCTCAAGACTAAAAATAAAGAGAGAGGCACAAAGGCAAACAGGAAACACAAAACCCTTCAAAATAAAATCACTGGAAATCCGATGTGAATATTTCAGCATCACGTCTCTGAAAGATTTAATCCATTTATCTGCTTCTCAATTGCCTTAAAAAGGCATGTCTCAGGCAGTGATATGAGACTACCTCTCTTTGCAACGCTGCTTCAGCAGCTAAACACAATCATTTTTCACAGTATGTTGATGCTGGTTAAAAGCCATTTAGCTAATGGTTTTTGTCTGTTCCTAAAATGGAGATGAATATATAACTAAATTTCTTTCACTCAGTCCTCAGCACAATTTCCGTCACATGACAAATCACAGGAAAAATTACCAGCAAAATCTAACACTGCTTTCTGAGCATTTTACGATGTGTTGAGGTGTTTGAATCTTTCCTGTCCCTCCTTTGCTACAACTATTTATTGCCAACGATTGCAAGCCAGTGTCACAATCATAGTTCTCTTCAAAGATACACAATCTCTGCTTTAGCTGTGGCTTCCTCATGAGATGGACTTAATAATCTATTGAGTCAAAAATCCCATGAGTACATCTGGTCAGGTAGGTTTGCTATATTGTATTTTCTCTTTTGTCCACGTCCTGGGTGTCGTCCTGTTACAGTCTGTTAAAAAAATTTGGTTATAAATGAATCAGGCGAGTGAATTTTATAAAAAAGGGGTTTAATATAAAATCATGCATTATTGAGAGCAGTCAGTCAAATGTTAGGACACAAGAATCAAGGCCAGCCAGAGCTGCTTTATAGTGCTAAAACAAAGAGACTTCTGGATGTCATCAGAACCCTGAAAATCTTGGATTGAGAAGCTATGAATCTAAAGGTGCTGATCATAAAATTAGAATATCATGAAAAAGTTGATTTATTTCAGTAATTCCATTCAAATGAAACGTGTACATTAGAGTCATACAATACACACAGACTTTAAATTTAAATTGATGATTATAACTGACAAATAATGAAATTCCCAAATGTAATAGCTCGGAAAGTTAGAATATCAATTAAGACCAATGCAATAAGAGTTTTTAGAAATGTTGGAAATAAGGATCACTATCGGAAAGGTTTTATACATGTAGCGTGAACTTAAAGCATAATAATAAATGGGGAAATTATTAATGATTACACTCATCTTAAATTATGCCCTTTGTTTATAGATCTCAGTGTTGTTAAAGATCATGATTCCACACAGAAGAAATTGGAGTGACAACAGTATTTGACATATTTATGGGGATTTATTTACACATATTTACAATATTAACAGGTTATGAACAGAATGACTGAGTGATTCCAAATCAGGTTATTACAAGATGAGGGAATTAAGATGTTACGACACATAAATGAATCTAAAAGGAAATTACTGATAAAGTAATTGTGATTCTGAAAGAGAGAAAGAGTACTTAATAAGGTGATTACTCTAAGTTAAATAAAAATATGATAAACTCAACATAGTGATGGGTCTCCTTCTGACTCTACATTATTAAAGCATATCAAATAATGGACACAACCATTATTACCACTGCAGACATCATGACTGTATTCTGGTTTCAGGAAGGTAGAGATGGGAACTGGACTGGGTTTCACTCCAGGTGGTTCCGCCCGCAGACGATAACCTCTCAGGGTCCCACTCAGATGGGCGTGTCAGCCTTGGTTCAGCTTGAATCACTGACGGTGGTTCGGTCGTCCTCGACACTCAAGTGGTCCAAAGGTTTTAAATGTCCGAAACTGTTTGTCATTGTAGTACTGGTGAATAGTACTTATGCTTTGAAGTGATTGGCCAAGGAAAGTGCAAAAGAATAGGAAAAAAATAAATAATTAAGATGAAAAGTACCAACTAAATAAAATGTAAAAGAAATAAAATAAATCAACAAAATTAGATTAGATTCAACTTTATTTTCATTACACATGTACAAGGCAACGAAATGCAGTTTATATCTAACCAGAAGTGCAATGAGCAGCAGTGCATGATATAAGTATAAATTACAGGTGCAGATATATACAGAATGTGGGTAATATTTATAGGTGGATGTAGAGTGATATGAACATACTATTCAGTTTGTATGAACTATAAACAGGGGTTACAAGCTGATAGGCATAATGTACAGGCTATTAAAATGTATTGACAGAGATTTACTAATGTACATGTGCATTTATATGTGTATTGGGGGGGTGGGGGTGTTGGTGGTCAAAGAAGTCAGTGTGGGGTGGAGTTCAATAAGGGGACAGCTCTGGGAAAGAAGCTGTTCCTCAATCTGCTGGTTTTAGTTCTGGGTAATCTGAAGCGTCTGCCTGAAGGCAGGAGGGAGAACAGTCTGTGTGGAGGGTGAAAGGAGTCCTTGAGAACACTGCGTGCTTGATGCAGACAGTGCTTCCTCTGGATGTCCTCAATGGATGGCAGTGGAGTCCCTGTGATGCGCTGGGGAGGTTTCACCACCCGCTGCAGTGCCTTACGCTCCGCAACAGAGCAGCTTCCATACCACACTGTGACACAGCTGGTTACGATGCTTTCTATTGTGCAGCGATAGAAGTTCACCAGGATTGCAGAGGACAGCTGATTCTTCTTTAATGTTCTCAAGAAGAGGAGACACTGGTGGGCCTTCTTGACCAAGCTGGAGGTGTTGGTGGTCCAGGACAGGTCCTCCGAGATGTGTGTCCCCAGGAACTTGAAGGATGAAACAGGTTCCACAGCCATCCCGTTGATGTGAATGGGATCGTGTGAGCCTCTTTCCTGAAGTCCACAATGAGCTCCTTGGTCTTGGTGTTGTTAAGGATCAGATTATTGTCTGTGCACCAGGTGGCCAGATGCTGGACCTCCTCCCTGTAGGCAGTCTCATCATTGTTGCTGATGAGACCAATCACGGTGGTATCATCTGCAAACTTGATGATGGAGTTAGATCCATGTACAGGTCTGCAGTCATGGGTGAAGAGGGAGTAAAGGAAGGGGCTCAGCACGCAGCCCTGTGGTACACCAGTGTTGAGTGTGATCATAGTGGAGCAGATGTGGTCTGACCTGACATGCTGTGGTCTGTTGGTCAGAAAGTCCAGAATCCAATTACACAATGAGGTGTTAATGTCCAGGTCTCTAAGTTTGGTGATTTGCTTAGAGGGTAAGACAGTGTTGAATGCTGAACTGAAGTGAACAAACAGCATTCGTGCATTAGTGTTTTTATTGTCCAGGTGTGTGAGAACAGAGTGCAGTGCTATGGAGACTGCATCATCTATGCTCCTATTGCTACGATAGGCAAACTGGTGTGGGTCCAGAGTCGCCGGGAGAGAGGCCTTAAGATGTCCTATGACTAACTGCTCAAAGCACTTCATGATGATGGGTGTGAGTGCTACAGGGCGGTAGTTGTTCAGGCATGTTGGGTTGGAGTGTTTCGGCACTGGCACGATGGTGGTGGATTTAAAGCATGTTGGAACAGCTGCTTGGGCAAGAGACATCTTGAAAATGTCAGTGAATACCCCAGCGAGCTGCTCTGCACATGCTTTGAGTACGCGTCCAGGGATGCCGTCTGGTCCAGCAGCCTTTCACGCGTTGATCCGGCAAAAACCAATGTCCAGAAGCTCATGTCGGGTGTACGATGTAAAGGCACTACTGTTTCGAATGAACAGCTCCGAAATGAGCAGGAAAAATACCGCAAATTTGCAAAAACTGGAGAGGCACTGAGCCTCACGATGTGTACGCGCCGCCATCTTGGTCTTAATAAAATAAAATATAATGTAGTTGTTAAAAGGGAAAAGAAAACAAAAATGCGAGGAGATCGGTCTTCCTCAGGTGCAAGCTTTAATGCTGGCTGCTAATTTTAGGCCTTCATGAGTGATGAAGAAGAGGAAGCTTTTTCCTCCTTTAAGACTAAAAAAAATAAATAAAAAGGTATCTCTTTCTCTCATTCAGAAACAAAGAACACAAATGATCTAAAAAATTATCAAACATATGTGTGACTATATGAACTAAAGTTGACTTCTGACGTATGAAATGATTTATTGTCGTGAACTTTAAACAGACCACATGGTAGAACATCTGAATTCTCAGTAAATTATAAACTAAAGCATTCTATAGTAAGTTAGACTAAATGTTAATCTTCTGAGTGTAAATAAACATTTTAAATTCATCAGTCACTTTAAAAACATTTTAAAAGTAAAAATACTTTTCCAGTATGAAAATATGTGAATCCATATTTCAGAGTCCATCATGGATGAGTTCATGTCAGGAAAACTCGTGTGCTGAAAGAAAGACTTGTTAATTAAATCACAGTAGTAAAACAGTGGATTAAACATTAATAGTATTAAAGGTAGGTATAAACTCAAAATACATATAAATACGTTCACCTAAAGGATTATTAGGAACACCTGTTCAATTTCTCCTTAATATAATTATCTAATCAACCAATCACATGACAGTTGCTTGAATGCATTTAGGGGTGTGGTCCTGGTCAAGACAATCCCCTGAACTCCAAACTGAATGTCAGAATGGGAAAGAAAAGTGATATAAGCAATTCTGAGCGTGTCATGGTTGTTGGTGCCAGACAGGTCGGTCTGAGTGTTTCACAATCTGCTCAGTTACTGGGATTTTAACCCACAACCATTTCTAGGGTTTACAAAGAATGGTGTGAAAAGGTAAAAACATCCAGTATGCAGCAGTCCTGTGGGTGAAAATGCCTTTTTGATGCTAGAGGTCAGAGAAGAATGGGCCGATGGACTGATTCAAGCTGATAGAAGAACAACTTTGACTGAAATAACCTCATTACAACCGAGGAATGCAGCAAAGCATTTGTGAAACTACAACACACACAACCTTGAGGCGGATGGTCTACAACAGCAGAAGACCCCACCAGGTACCACTCATCTCCACTACTAATAGGAAAAAGAGGAAACAATTTGCACGAGATCACCAAAATTGGACAGTTGAAGACTGTAAAAATGTTTCCTGGTTTGATGAGTCTGGATTTCTGTTGAGACATTCAAATGGTAGAGTCAGAATTTGGTGTAAACAGAATGAGAACATGGATCCATCATGTCTTGTTACCACTGTGCAGGCTGGTGGTGGTGGTGTCATGGTGTGGGGGATGTTTTCTTGGTACACTTTAGGCCCCTTAGTAACAATTGGACATGGTTTAAATACCACGGGCTACCTGATCATTGTTTCTTACCATGTCCATCCCTTCATGACCACCATGTACCCAACCTCTGATGGCTACTTCCTGCAGGATAATGCACCATGTCATAAAGCTAATGGTTTCTTGAACATGACAATGAGTTCACTGTACTACAACGGCCCCCACAGTCACCAGATCTCAACCTGATAGAGCATCTTTGGGATGTGGTGGAACGGGAGCTTCATGTCCTGGATGTACATCCCATAAATCTCCATCAACTGCAAGATGCTAACCTATCAATATGGACCAACATTTCTAAAGAATGCTTTCAGCACATTGATGAATCAATGCCACATAGAATTAAGGCAGCTCTGAAGGAGAAACAGGGTCAAACACCGTATTAGTATGGTGTTCCTAATAATCCTTTAGGTGAGTGTATGTGTGTTAAGTACAGGACTGTTCGTGGTTTTCCCAAAAACAATGTAATAATATGTCGGGTTTAAGCAGTTGGTGAGTGTTTTTTTCCATTACTAACCTCTCTTCACAGGGTGTGGCAGATCTGATCAGGAGCAGGTGTGGCTTGTTACCCAGCCCTCCATGGCTGGGATAAAAGTTGTGGGTCGACGAGAGACAGACGCCAGTTGGTTCCTACTACTTGTGTGGTTACTCGGCCGATATCTGATAGATAGTTATCTTTGTGTTTTATGCCTACTTACCTTACCTTGCCTTGTCCTCCTACTCGCCTCCAAGATCATCCCCCGCTGGATTCCTTCTCCAGCCAAATCAGAGCCTCACCTTCTGCACTGGCTGTCCCGGTGCAGAAGGTGCAGGTAAACACACACATAGTAACTTTCCAATCCGCCTCTATGACCATCTCACTAACCTGTTCTTCTCCACCGCCAGATCTCCTTCTTAGCCCGAACCGAATCCCCAGGCTCCGTGCACATCCACTACTTGTTTCACTGTTGTCATCATCTCCTGTGCTGTGATATAATAAACACTGTTGAACCTTCTCCCTGTGTGTTGGTCTGGAGTCTAGTGCAGAAATTAGAGTTTGCATAAACCTTGGAACATGACATAATAATAATTTTATTTCCTTTATTATTTATTTATGCAGAGGCTGAATTTCCACATGAGGGATTATTAAAGTATAAATTATTATTGTTATTATTAATTATCCTTTTGGGGAAATCATTTTTCTGTATTTGACCCATCCTCCTGAGGAGCAGAGGGCGGCCATTTTGTAGGAGGGCAGTTATGGGGTTCGGTATCTTGCCCAAGAATACTTCGACATGTAGCCTGACGGAGTTCTGTCGATTTAGATTTTGTCACAGTTGCAGTTATTTCAAAAAGTTTCACTCAACATTTATACATTATTTTAAGCCAGGTTCACATGGCAGGACTTGCTGATTTTCAAGTACTGATTATTGGGACAGCTCTTAGGATAATCTTAACTGATATTCCTGCAGTATGTGATGTGTTAGGATCGATCAGGTCCACTCAGAAGGATATTCAATTGCAAATCTGGGATATCCAACATGTTGGATTGTCTTGGCCCAATATCGCTTCATGTGTGGTGTGTTGCAAGGAGAACCGATCATGCAGCCAGCTCAGTGCAGCGTTTAGCCAGTCAGAATTTGAGATGATGGGAGGCTCCTTCTTCTGAGGTTTTGTGGTATTTGTCAACCAGTGGAGCACAGATTTCAACCATAAGTCACACAGATTCCGCAAGGTTTCAGAGGTTCCGAGTGGAATCGCTCTGTGTGTGATGTGTAGCCACATGACATGATAAGGCACCACGCACAATAAAAGCAGAACAGGAATATGGGCGTGTGGTCTGAACCTGTTGGGACACTGTAAAAATCCTGTCATGTAAACCAGGCTTTATCTATAGAAAAGGGTGACCTGTGAAAAAGCAGAGCATGCTTTAATTCCATAATATGATAGATATATAAATTAAAAATTATCCCCCTGATGTTTACAACATAAAAGCTTATTGTGTTATGCTCAAGTTTGATGTAGACTCTAAGTCAATCACAGTTCACAGACCACCGACAAAGGAGAAGGTTTGGCTTCAAGAGTAGGACCCTGGTGTCCGGGACGGAGACTGGCGTGTGGGAACCTGACAGTTTGGAGAATCAAAATCTGCTCTTTACACAAGGACAATGAAAAAAATAAAATATTTACTAGGGACATTTTTTGATAGGTACATTGCACCTATGGAGATATGCTTCTCCTGAGATTTTCAACATAAAGTGATTGATGATGGCACCCGTATGGCTGGCAAGTCATCTGTCTCTGCTTGTGACAATGTTCTTGCTTATGATTGTGCTCTGTTTGTGTGTTGACACACACTCACTCTTCGTCTATGATCGTCACACTCTTCTACAAATACGATTGACCATGAGCATACCACTGCTTACTCAGGATCATAGCGACTCAACCCGTTCATTGTTGACTGGAATACCGGCCTGCTCAAACCTCGCCTTCCACATATAAGGAAGCGGCACTGACGGCGTGGAAAACACGGAGGTTGCCTGGTCAAAGCCAAAACCTGCCTGTGGGCCATGGGGCGTCCTCCTTTCAGTGCATCAGACTCAAGAAGGTGCCTGGTTCCAGTTGTTCCAGCAGATTTCTCTCAACTTCCCTTCCACTCATCTTTTTGCCATCGGCGTCAGCAAGGAGTTAACCTGGACAACCTACAGCGCATAACGTTATCTGCCGGGATCGGCGTGTCTCCACCTCCGGCTCAATCGCCGGCTCGTTTTGCGCTAATTAACGCCAGATAGGTTGGGAATAAAACTTTTATCCTGAAGGATTTCTTCCTGAACAATAGTTTGAACATTTTATGCGTTTTTTTTTTTTTTTGCCACCTGGCTGCTCCTACATTAACCAGTCCTTCCAGGATTTCACGATGATGCGATCGCAACTATTAATGCAACTTCAATGAAACTCTGCGAAAACAGCGCACTCGTGCAACTTCCTCCAAACACCGCAACTTTCCAGAAAAAACAGTCGTTTGTGCCTCTTCCCTAATGTTTCTGTTAGTTTTCGCACAAGTACTTTCTGCGGAGTCTTGGCTTAGCTTTTCAGAACGGAAGAAGAGGAGAACCCCTATGTCACTTCCTGTCTTTATCCTGTGCCGGGAGAATGGAGACACGAGCGACAAGGGTGACAATAATAAATCACATTTGCCAACAAAAATATTGGCATAAGACCGCACTAAACAGTTCCCAACGCTGCTTCATGAGAGCGGGGGTAAACGTTTTTGTTCAAAGTGCAATGTTGTTATTGAACACAAGCACAAGTCGTCCATTGACAAACATTTCAGTGGTGAAAAACACTAGGAGACTCCAAGCAAACACACACCCCCTTCGGCAAGTTACTGTGACCAAAGCGGCTGCCTCCAGAGCCATGGGGAGCCTTAGTCCCGCCCTCCTACTTCCAGTCCATGGGTCCCCTACTGCCAAAAAAAAAAAAGAATGAGAGTCAATGGAGCGATAAAAGTTATTTTCTGATCCAGTTTGAAATGCACCATAGATCAAACATATGATGTCCTTGAATTGTCAGACAAGGTCTGATACAGAGAAAGCGATCATTTCCGACATGTGGCAAAAGTAATTTTAGGTTTTGTGTAAAAACACGTAGCGGACTACAACAGCCGGTCTTGCCAAATTGATGTCACCAAACCGCTTAATGAGACGAAGACGAAACATGGCTGGGAGTTTTGCGAGCTTCACATCTTTCTTCAAGGATGAAGTAAGGAGTATCAAACCTCTATCAATCCGGACACGTGGAAAGTTAAAAGACGGAGATTCTGCGGTGACGTCATATATGCGACCACCAATGTGTAGTCATTTTAATTGTGAATTTTTAAAAGCAAATACCTCAGAAATCACACGATAAAGACAGTCAAAACTCACATCATTATTTATCATTTAAATTGAGGTACAACATACAGTATGTGTGATTCAAGATGAAAGACAAAGTGGACCAGAAAATAGCGTTTATCGTTCCACTGACTTCCATTCATTATTTTTTCGGACAGGGGACCCATGGGCCGATCGGAAGGGGAGGAGACTTAGGCTCCAAAAACTTAATTACTTACAATGCCATTGTTTGCATTATAAAATAAAATATAGGAAACATTATTTTGTTGTTTTAATTGAACACTTTATTGTTTCAGTATTTTAAATTACTATTATTAATTATTATTAAGTGGGAAAAATCTTAATTAGTTTGCATATTTCTCTAAATTAATTTAGAATAAGCAATGCACAGCTAGTGAATTAGCTTTTTGGACTAATCCTGGACAAATTCATGTTGTTTTAATAATGGAAATAAGATTTTACATTCCGTTTGGACATCATAAGATCAGATAATTATGATAGGAGCCTTAAATATGAACATTCTACTGAAAAAAAAAATTGCAACTTTTTGAAAAACAGGCCGCAAAATCTGGTGTTTTTCTCCGCAAGTCATAAAAATTGCCCACGAAATCCTGGAGGGACTGATTAACATCCCAAGAGTGCAGCGCCGTGGTGGTGGACTGCTGACCGAATTCAAATCTGATCTTATTTGTAACCACACTGCTCCTTCGTTAACTCCTTCAACTTTTGAGTTAACTGTGTTTGAACTGGGTCGCTCCCCACCCTTACTGTGTGCTCTTATTTACCGTCCTCCAAAATATAACAAAGACTTTTTGGAGGAATTTGCTGCATTCCTGGCTGAAGTCTCATGTAAATATGACCGCCTCCGCCTGTTGGGGGATTTTAATATTCACGTATGCTGTCCTGATAAACCTATGGTGAAGGACTTTTTGGATCTTGTTGACTCTTTTAGCCTGTCTCAGTTAGTAAATGGACCCACACATGAACATGCGCATACACTGGATCTGGTTCTAGCTAGTGGGTTGAGTATTAGTGACTTGGACATTCTCCCTGCTAGTTTTTCGGATCACTTGCCAGTTTTGTTTAACCTGGATATGGCTTCTGTTTCCCATACAAACTGTGTCCATGCTCGCTCCTCTCATGTCATCACTTCCTCCACTGCAGCAGATTTTGCAGCAGTTTTTGCACTGAAAACAAACCCATGCGAGTCTACGACTGTTGAGAATTTACTGCATCTTTTTAACAACACCTGCCTGGTTTCTATGGATAACGTAGCTCCATTAAAATCTAGGCCAACAAAATCCAAGCCGGACCCGTGGCTGAATTAGCGTATTCGCTCTATCAAGCAAAATTGCAGAAAACAGGAGCGTAAATGGAAAAAAGATGGACTTACAGTTTCCTTCGAATGCATGAGAGATGCATGGTCAGAGTATCAAAAAGCTGTCAGGGGTGCAAGAAATCGCTTGTTTGCTGGCATTGTTTCTGCCAATGCTAACAATCAAAGTGTTCTGTATAAAACGCTAAATGTCATGCTTTCTCCTGTTACGATGGTCTTCTCCTCTGTCTCCACTGGCCTCTGTAATCAAATCTTTAAGTTTTTCATAGATAAAGTTAGTAGGATTAGAGCAGCAATTTCTTCTCCTTCTCATGTTCCAGTTCCTGTTATTTCAACTCATGGCTTATTCAACAGTTTTGAACCCATTTCTCTGTCTACCTTGGAACAAACAATAGCTTCTGTGAAACCATCAGGCTCTCCAGACGATGTAATACCACCTCGTCCCCTGAAAGATGTGTTTCCTCTGATAGGCCAATATGTACTGGATATTGTTAATGGTAGCTTGACCTTGGCTGAAGTTCCTCGTGCCTTCAAACACGCTGTCGTTCAGCCGATTTTGAAAAAAAGCTGGTCTTGATCCCAGTAACTTAGACCTATTTCCAAATTATTCATATCTAAGGTACTTGAAAAAGTCGTGCATGAGCAGCTACTAATACATCTAAATGACCATCAAGTAATGGACGTTTTTCAATCTGGGTTTAGACAACATCATAACACAGAAACTGCTCATGTACGTGTTTTCAATGACATTTTCATGGCTTTGGACTCAGGGCTCCATGTGGTTCTGGTGCTACTTGATCTATCAGCAGCCTTTGATATGATCGATCATGACATCCTGATCTCCAGATTGCGCACATGGGTTGGCATCTCAGGTATGGCCCTTCACTGATTCCAGTCATACTTCTCTAACAGGACTGTCAAGGTCATGCTGGGCGACTACTCATCCCAGTCGGTCCCCCTTCCCTGGGGGGTCCCACAAGGATCTGTTCTCAGGCCGTTACTGTTTTCTCTTTATATACTGCCCTTAGGAGCCATTTTTAGACGGCATGCAATTTCCTACCATCTATACGCAGACGACCACTAAGCCTCTGTTTGATTGTCTCCATGATGTGAAGGAATGGCTGGCTGAAAACTTCCTCCATCTAAATGACACTAAAACAGAGGTAATTGTCTTTAGCCCTAACACTGTTAGAGCGAATCAGTCACCTGACCTCCATTCCCTTTCTACCCATGTCACATCCTCTGCTTCAAATCTTGGAGTAAAAATGGACCCGGTTCTGAAGATGGATGCTCAGGTCAATAGCACAGTTAAGTCCTGCTTCTACCACCTTAGGGCGTATCTCCAAATTAAAGCCCTTCCTGAGCGTCCGTCTCCTTGAGTCAGTGATTCACTTCATTACATCCCATAGGTTTCTCCAACTCCTGTTAATATGGAATCAGCAAAGCTGCTCTGTTCAGACTCCAGCTTGTTCAGAATTCAGCAGCACGGTTTCTGACTGGAGCGGACAGAAGACAGCATATCACACCCATTCTTAAAACACTTCATTGGTTGCCCGTTCAGTTCAGGATTAATTTCAAAATTTTACTTCTTGCATTCAAGTGTCTTAACAGTCAAGCACCACCCTATCTGAGTGAACTCCTTCATTTCTACCACCCTCCTCGTGCTCTTAGGTCTGCAGATCAACTCCTTCAACTCCTTCTCACTGTCCCTAAGGCACGTTTGAGGACTCGCGGGTAAAGGGCTTTTTCTAACTGTGCCCCAAAACTGTGGAATTCACTACCCCTTCAGGTTAGGCAAGCACCCTCGCTTACCATCTTTAAAGCAGAACTAAGTAAGTTTTGCTCTCACTCTCCCCCTACTGGTCCCCTGTGAAAGCTCACTGTCGTAACGTTCCCCCGCCGCCGCCGCAGTTTTACCGTACTTTGTTGTATAACTTTTACCTGTTTTATGATGTGAATATTTCATGCTTTGTGTCGTGTTATCCTGTACAGCGCTTTGGTTGGTTGTAATGCCATGTTAAAACCGCTTTTATAAATAAATTTGGAATTGTATGGTAAAAGCTAACCTTAAGGTAGCACAAACCGATCACACGGTAACGCAAGTCTGTGGAACTGCACATGCGCAGGAGGGCTTGGTAGCATGTCTCAACAGGACACCGGCACCGGGAATCAAACCGGTCTTCCAATCGAGGGGCAATATCACAAAGCTTTAAAACATTTAGCCTGGTGTGAAAAGTAACAATCAGGTCTTACTTCTTTTGAATTCATACACATACAGTATGTGTACATACAAGTACATGTGACCATGTATTCAGCAGTCATGCTGAAACCAAGCAATGAGAGACATATCTGGCATGATGCTACAGAACTGGTGCACAGAGGAGGGTTAGTTTTATATTGTGACTGAATGTGGGATGATGAACATGTTGCAGTTTCACTGTGCAGGTCATGTGGTAACGTCAGACTGTTCAGGGCACAATTTGCTTCTGAAATCGTTTATCACCCCACGGTGTGAGAGCAGTGGCTGCTGTTTAGTGAGAAGCAGAGGACCAAGATGACGTTACTTTGTAAATTTGCAAGTCATTACTGAAAGAAATCAACTTGGGCAGCCTCAACAGTGTGATTTAAAGAGGCTAATAACTCCGTAGAAGCCTAATGAGTAAGTTATATCAAATACAAATAAGAGAAATGAAAACAACCAGTTATGCTAAGAGCTTTCTGCCAAGCTGAGATAAAATCAGTGCTTTAAATTTAGTTAAATGAAGACAAATGAGACTCAGATCATTATCATTAACACATGCTAGGGAGGACATTGAACAAAAGAAAGCCTGTTATCAGTCTGAACAACAGCCTTGAGCACATGCAGGATGAAATCCTTTCCTAGGCTTGTGACTTCTTTGTAAATCCTGTTTACTGTTCCACATCGTTACTCATATCTGTTTGAACAGACACATATAAACCACATCCTTCCCTTCAGTTTTTGGATCATCTGTTTTCATACCATTTATTTAAGAAGGACAAAAATACTTACAACAGCACGGTGAACTTGTGCAGACAACACATCCATTTGTTATCATGTGTTTACCTGCACAGCTTAACATGATGACTTTAAAAAATACTTAGCAAAATGTGTCAGTCAAAATATGGGTCGGGTCAGTGAATGTATCTTCTGCTCTCATAGCTTTTATTTATTAGAAAGAAAAAAACTAGCTTTGCTTACGCACACATGCAAACTGTCCCTTCATGGCTTTTAAATCTGAATATTTGATAGACAGATTCCATGTTTCTATTAAACTTATGTATCTCAAATATTGGCACAAAAGAGAAGAAGTTGTGTTTGTTAGATTTATTGTTCATGACAATGTTTCTTAGGAATAAATCTTAAACTGCTGGAAAGCTTGTTCATGAGCAGAGAGTCTGATGATGTTCTATGTTGGTTATCAGATCTGCAGGTCTGGTAAAGACTGCATGGTTCAGACCTGCAGTGGAATGTAAACAATGACAAGAACAAACAAGGAGAATAAAACAGTTTACAGCTGATGATGACGGCTGCAGGATCTGCCAACTTTATTGGTTATTGACTGGATGTGTACAAGGTGGTTAGACCTGGACACGGAAGGAAGAGTCTCTGTGCTTCATTAACGAAAACTAAAGGAAAAGAAATTAGTCAACATACATTTTAGTCTCAGATGAGACTAAAACTCCCATTAATAAACTATAACATGGACTAAATCAGTTTGTATTTTCCTGGACTAAATAAAGACGAGACCAAAATCTACAGACATTTTAGTTCCTTCTCCACCGCTCACCCAACAGTGACTCCCCCCACCCCCTTTGCAGTGGGCTATGGCTCAAACACATGATGATGTTGTTAGCTTACGTTAGCTTCTTAGTATGTAGCCACTTGTTGATAGAAAAGTGTGTGAACTTGAATTTATGCTAATTTAGATACATAATGCAGGTCGGGTAACTGTTTTCGGATGATTTGTATGTTTTATTAAAACAGAGGAATGAGTTAATCTAGAAGCTGCAAGTGAACTATAGTTAACACAAAACACCTGGGCAGCTACACCTGGATAGCCTGCAAACTGCTGCCAGCCGTCCTGTAAAACACTAAATTTTCCCATATTCAGAGTAAGTATTACACGTTCCATATTGAGGTGTCAAGAAACTCGATTTGTCCTGAATTTCAGAAAAAAAGATCAGTTTATCAGCTGATGTTTACTGCAGCCGAAGCTGTGGGGTCCGTTCCAGAAAGCAGGTTATGTGACATAACCAGATATGTTTGAGGGTCAGTTTGTAGATAACCTGAATTTTCGGTTCCAAAAACAGAGATATCTTTCAAGGTATGTTATTAACCATAGCAACTTAATCTCTGTTCAGGTTATGTTTTTTTCTTTCAAGATGGCGGAGTAGGACCACACGCTAAAAACTCCCTCTGCCGTGGTTTTGTTAAACCCAATAGTTCATACCGAAACCCCCTCAAGCCAACTTACCGCGGATCTTCTGGAATCGACCCTCAGCAAATTCTTTGATGAAGCAGAAAAGAAATCTCAAGGTTTGAGCATCTTGAGAGCCAGCTCGATAGAATACAACAGACACTTGCCATGCATACAGAAGAAATCTAAGAACAAGGAGCAGCTGTCCAAGTGGTGCAGGACCACGTGGGAACTAATGAAGACCTTATCCGTATGCTGACCGACAGAATCACTCAGTTGGAAAACAAGCTTGTACAGTCAGAGGATCAAAGTAGGCGAAATAACCTACGGATATTGCACATCAAGGAAGGAGAAGAGAAAAAACAAATGCGCTGTCGTACCTGTGCCGCAGATCCACCTGAACTCATGCGAGCTCATCGTATTGGTGCACCCTGAGCGTTTCCATCTCCTCCGAGAGCGATGATTGTCCAGTGTCTGCGGTTTACTGACCGGGATCGTATTCTCAATGAGGCAAGACTTGACTTGAGAGCCGCTGCCAGCACCCGGTCCAGTCTCTCCATGGGGATCTGGATCTCCGGGAGGTGATGGGGGGAGAACCTAAGACCCCCTGCTGGGGCTAGTGCAGTCTGGATCTGGGTCTGGGAGTTCTGGTGGCCAGTTTGTTCTGTCATGACGCCCACCGGGGGTGTTTGCATCGAACTCCACTAGCGACCCAACTCCAAACACACACGGGGGGAAACAGTAATCAGAGGAAGTGATTTTATTATGGCTCGTGCACAAGACAACAGTACATAGTAGTGGAATGTGCACGATGAAAAACAGGACTGGAACTGAGGCGTGGAAGATACTCGATCCTGAGGGGAGAGACTCGTTAATACAAGTAGTACGACCCGCTGCAGTGCGCGGGGAAAGTGCTAAGACACTCACTGTGAGGCTGAAGCTGTAGCTGCGTGAGGTGGGATCCGGAGGCACTGCAGCGGGGATGGCGACCCAGGAGTCGAGGGAGTGTGATGAGGTCCGTGGTGCTGTCTCCACAGACGAGACTGTGGCAGGGGTGACAGCAGCGTGCTGACCGGGAAGGTGTGGATCCAGAGGAGACCAGAGACAGACAGAGAGCCAGGGAGAGAGAACGTCTTGGAGCTCACGACGTTAGAAAACCCCGGTGAGGAAGAGTCCTCTTTCCGGTGGGTAGACGACCACGCAGAGGCACTCAGAACCTGGAGGAGAGGCTCCAGGACACGGGACTGAGGAGAAGGGAGAGAAGGCAGGTTAGTAGTAACTAACATAAAAAACTGTCATGTAAATATCTCTGGCCGCTCTGTACCACAGAAGGAGTGGAACAAACTAGCGTCTGTCTGTGGTTCCTCCTCTGCTTAAATACCCAGCTCTCCTGAGCTGGCTAAACGATCCACACCTGCAGCCACTGATGAGAGCTGCCACACCCTGCAGAGATAATTAGTGGAGACAGCAGAGAAACCACAGTCCACACAGAAACACCTCTACACCACCCACCAGCTGCAGAGATCCCAACAGTGAAAAACAACTACAGAAAAAACCCCACAGACCTGAAAGAAAAACAACACCCCAGAACCGTGACAGGTAGTTTATCCTCAGATCCTAAAGATGTGAATGACACTTTTGTCCAATTTTATAAACACTTGAATTCATCAGAAACTACTTCGAATGAACATTCATGATTTTTTAAACCCTTTACATCTTCAATCTCTTACAAATCAAGAGCGCTCAAATTTAGAGTGTCCTATAACAGTGACAGAGCTTTATAATGTTCTCAAATCTATGAATACAGGGAAATCTCCTGGTATAGATGGCATTCCTCCTGAATTTTATTTAACCTTTTGGTCCCAACTAGCCCCTTTACTTTTGGATATGATCAATTTTTCAATCACCAAAGGCTCCTTTAACTCACAGACAAATATTGCAATCATCTCTTTATTGCTAAAAAAGGATAAAGATCCAACTACCTGTTCAAGTTATAGACCATTGTCATTATTAAATACAGACATTAAATTATATGCTAAACTCTTATCTCAAAGGTTAGAAATTCTGATTAATAAGTTAATCAACATGGATCAGACAGGTTTTATTTAAACACGCCTTGCATCAGATAATGTTCTTCGTCTTTTACATATTATTGATTATTGTCCTGTCAGGTCTTGGGGTTCTGTTTGCTCTTATGATGTCTTATAATATTATTTTCCTTTAAGTAGCGTTTTCCAGGTTAACTGTTATTTTGGGTTTGTTTGTGTTATTAGTTCTCCTCTCCTTACCTTCTGTGCAGCTCCCTTGTTCCGTGTTAGGTTTTTGCTCTACTTTTATTTGTGTGTCACCCTACTTCCTGCTGTGCTTTTATTTTGATACCATTTGCTCTTCCTGTCCTTCCCTGTATTCCTGTACCTTGACTGCCTTGTGTTCCTCTCCTGCCCAGTGTTTTTCCATTCAGGTGTTTTCAGTTAATCATTAGTTGAGTTTGTAATTAAGTGGCATGTGTATGTTTGTTCTTCGTCGGGTTGTTGTCGCAAAACTTGTATGTCTTAGTCTTAGTCGTTCTCGCAGTCTTAGTCTTTCTCTCAGTTCTTAGTTTCAGTCCTAGTTCTAGCTCTTAGTCTTCCAGTCTCAGTCTTAGTCTTAGTCTCTCACCACCCTGTTTGGATTATGTTTTTGCTTCTCTTCAGTTCCTCGTCTCCATGTAAGTTTGTTTTCCTGCCCCGTCAGAATTTTTGTTTTTATTAAACTTTTAGTTGTACTTTAGTTTTTTGTTGTCCCCCTCACTGCTTTTGTGTCCAACATACAAACCTTTAAAAAAAAAACGTGACAGAACAACCCGACCACCATGGACCCAGCAGTGAGTTTTTTGTTTTTCCCCCCCATCACCTCCCAGAGATCCAGACTCTCATGGAGAGACTGAATTGGGTTCTGGCAGCGGCTTTTAAATCCACAGACTTGGGTTACATTCACTCTGCTTTAGGAATCGCTCAGGACATTTTATTACAACAGCCACAGCTTAGGCAGCTTCCCAATTTCTCTGAACTCTCAATTCACCCTGCCAAAGCCCAGGGAAGCTGCATCAGTTACAAACGGTCCCGGACTCAGACCTGCTCCTCATCTTCCGCTGCCAGTTCCCCAGCCCCCTCCGTTCCACCCAGTGTCTTGGGTGCCTTGTCTGCTCTCCACTCCTCTGCCGCTCTGGCCCACTCCAGGCTGTTCACGGGTCCCAGCCCCGTCTCAGGGAGTCTCGAGGACATCGCGGTCTGCGACGCTCCCAGGCTCTGTACTCCAGAGGTCTCCAGGCCTCGTTCTCCAGGGGTTTCCAGACCCAGTTCTCCAGGGGTTTCCAGACCCAGTTCTCCCGAGGGTCTCGACGCCTCCAGTTCTCCCGAGGGTCCCGCCGACTGCTGTCCGCCAGAGGGTCCCGCCAACTGCTGTCTCGCTCCAGGGCCAGGGGACGTCGCCGTCCGCGACGCTCCTCCAATGCCAGGGTCCGGGAACGTCGCCGTCGTTCCAGTCGCTCCAGCCTCTAGCCATCCGGTGGGCCCGGTTCCAGTCTCCAGTGCCTGTTCATTTGGTTCCAGTTCCAGTACTAGATCTTCCAGACCTCCTAGACCTTCCAGATCTCCACCATCTGGCACCAACGGCCGTCCTCCCGCCAGCAGCAGCGGCCGTCCACCAGGCGCTCCGCGGCTCCCAGGACGCACTCCAGGCGCGCTGCACCTCTTCGCCTCGCGGCTCTCAGGCTGCACTCCAGGCGCCCGGCACCTCTCTTCACGGCTTCCAGGCCGTCCTCTAGACTCTCGGCGCATGTCATCGCGGCATCCTGGCCGCCCTCCCGACCTTCGGCGCCTCTCATCGAGGCATCCTGGCCGCCCTCCAGACCTTCGGCGCCTCTCATCGCGGCATCCTGGCCACCCTCCAGACTTTGTGCGCCTCTCATCGCTGCATCCTGGCCTTCCTCCAGACTTTGGGCGCCTGTCAGCACGGCATCCAGGCCGCCCTCCAGACTTTGTGCGCTTCTCAGCACGGCCTCCTTGCCGCCCTCCTGACTGTCTGCGCCTCTGCTCGCGGCCTCCAGGCCGTCCTCCGGACTCTCGGCGCCTCTGCTCGCGGCCTCCAGACCGTCCTCCGGACTCTAGGCGCATTTCAGCGCAGTCTCCCGGCCGTCCTCCAGACAATGGCGCCTCTCAGTGTGGCACCCCTGACTATGAACACTTTTTCAACACGGCCTCTGGCCACCCTACAGACTCTCTACGCCTAGAGCGCCCTTTAGTTTCTAGGTTTTGGACTTTGTTTGATTTATCCTGGTTTTGCCTTTTTTCTCTGCACAGTGTTTTCTTTCTGATTATTAGTTCATAGTTTTGTCCCTCCTTCCTTGCCTCCCACCTCCCGCCCTTGTTTAGTTCTGCACCTGGGTTTTTGGTTAGGCTTTCTTGATGGACGTCGGGTGGAGAAAGGAGAAGTCCTGTCAGGTCTTGGGGTTCTGTTTGCTCTTATGATGTCTTATAATATTATTTTCCTTTAAGTAGCGTTTTCCAGGTTAACTGTTATTTTGGGTTTGTTTGTGTTAATAGTTCTCCTCTCCTTACCTTCTGTGCAGCTCCCTTGTTCCGTGTTAGGTTTTTGCTCTGCTTTTAATTGTGTGTCACCCTACTTCCTGCTGTGCTTTTATTTTGATACCATTTGCTTATGCTTTTATGAGCGGCAACTTTTCAAGCTTTTCTAGCATTTCAGACGTTGACGCTTGAAAAGCTTGAAAAGCTTGAAAAGCTAGAAAAGCTCAAAGTTCAGCTAGCTGAACTTTTGACGTTCATAACGCTCTTGAAGCGGCATGTCAACCAATCAGAGCGTATCATCGTAGTGACGTAAGACGTCACAGCACGTAGCCGGAAAGAAGCGGGATCAGCCAAAATGGAAGATAAATGAACCTCATCCAAACGTAGCTCCTGGAGCAAATGGTTAAACTCACCAAACTCAGAACGCATCTGAAGAATGGGGTGTATCCACAAACGCTGATGCACCCGACGTCGACGTTGTCTAGATCTATGAAGTAGATAAATCCAAGCCACTGTCTCAATATGATCCGCAATAGCTCCGAACATCCCATAACAAAGGAAGCCCCGCCTTCGCGCTCTTTTTCGGTCAGGCTTTACGAGCTTTAACGCCTATGCGCTCTGACTGGCAGGCGTTATGAGCCTCAACTTCAAACGTCAAATTTGGAGCGTTATCAGCGTTGCTTGATGTTGACCTGTCTCTTATACNAAAGTGGCCGGTGTGAATGCACCTTTAGTCTTAGTCGTTCTCGCAGTTCTTAGTTTCAGTCCTAGTTCTAGCTCTTAGTCTTCCAGTCTCAGTCTTAGTCTTAGTCTCTCACCACCCTGTTTGGATTATGTTTTTGCTTCTCTTCAGTTCCTCGTCTCCATGTAAGTTTGTTTTCCTGCCCCGTCAGCATTTTTGTTCTTATTAAACTTTTAGTTGTACTTTAGTTTTTTGTTGTCCCCCTCACTGCATTTGGGTCCAACATACAAACCTTTAAAAAAAAAAACGTGACATGTCCAAAGTCAGCTCAGCTGCTATTCTTGCATTAGACGCTGAGAAGGCCTTTGACCGTCTTGATTGGAACTATCTATGGACGGTACTGCATTATATGGGTTTTGGATGTCAGTTTATTTCAATGATTAAAGTATTATATGCAAACCCTACAACTATGGTGCTAACAGGTAACATTTTTTCCAAGCCTTTTGAAATAGCTCGCGGTTCATGCCAAGGCTGTCCCTTGTCTCCTTTTTTATATGCCCTCAGTCTTGAACCAGTTGCACAGGCAGTCCGTCAATCAGATGGTCATCAGTCTGTCTCTGTGCTCAATACAAATCATTTTATATCTCTTTACGCCGATGACATCTTATTATATTTACAAGACATTGCTCATTCTGTCCCACATCTCCTCTATTTATTTAACACTTTTAGTTTAATTTCTGGTTACAAGATGAATTGGGGCAAATCTGCCCTTCTCCCACTTAAACAAAAAACAGTGATTATTCAAGTCTTAATATTCCTGAGGTTTCGACTATTATATATCTTGGAGTTGATATATATCTTTCAATAGTAGAAATTGGGAAAACTAATTATGACAGAGTTGTGATGGATGTCAAGACTGACCTTCAAAAATGGGTTTGTCTTCCGTTATCAATTACAACACGTATATCTGCTATTAAAAGGAATATTCTCCCTCAAATTAATTTTATAAGTTCAGTGATCCCTCTCTCATCTAAAAAGAACTACTTGGAGAAGTTGCATTCATCTATATCCAAATTTATCTGGAAAAACAAAAAGCACAGAGTAAAGTCTGTTCTACAGAAACCGAAAAAGGAAGGAGGATTTGGTGTTCCTAATTTTGAATAGTATCACTGGGCTTTTATCTTACGACCTGTCTCTTTATGGCTAAACCCTGCTTCCTCAGCTTCATGGAAATCTGTAGAGGCAAATATCGTATCACCTCACAACCTCCAAAATTTTATTTACTCCAATGTTCCTTTAACTAATTATATAAAATATGGCTCTATTATAACTGACATACTTAAAACCTGGAAAAATTTGAATAATCATTGTAGAATTGATGGGAAGTGGTTTTCACACTCTCCTATTTTCTTAAATTATTGTTTAAAAATTGCTGACTCCCCAATTTCTTTTACCCAGTGGAGCTCTAAACTCTACACTTTGGGGGATGTATGCAACTCCTCGGGTCTTTTAACTTTTCAAGAGCTGCAGCAGCTGTATGATTTACCTGGATCATCCTTCTTTTTTTTATCTACAATTGCGAACAGCTATGTGTACATACAGTGGGGCAAAAAAGTATTTAGTCAGCCACCAATTGTGTAAGTTCTCCCACTTAAAAAGATCAGAGAGGCCTGTAATTTTCATCATAGGTATACCTCAACTATGAGAGACAAAATGAGGAAAAAAAATCCAGAAAATCACATTGTCTGATTTTTAAAGAATTTATTTGCAAATTATGGTGGAAAATAAGTATTTGGTCAATAACAAAAGTTAATCTCAATACTTTGTTATATAGCCTTTGTTGGCAATGACAGAGGTCAAACGTTTTCTGTAAGTCTTCACAAGGTTTTCACACACTGTTGCTGGTATTTTGGCCCATTCCTCCATGCAGATCTCCTCTAGAGCAGTGATGTTTTGGGGCTGACGCTGGGCAACACGGACTTTCAACTCCCTCCAGAGATTTTCTATGGGGTTGAGATCTGGAGACTGGCTAGGTCACTCCAGGACCTTGAAATGCTTCTTACGAAGCCACTCCTTCGTTGCCCGGGCGGTGTGTTTGGGATCATTGTCATGCTGAAAGACCCAGCCACGTCTCATTTTCAATGCCCTTGCTGATGGAAGGAGGTTTTCACTCAAAATCTTACGATACATGGCCCCATTCATTCTTTCCTTTACACGGATCAGTCGTCCTGGTCCCCTTGCAGAAAAACAGCCCCAAAGCATGATGTTTCCACCCCCATGCTTTACAGTAGGTATGGTGTTCTTTGGATCCAACTCAGCATTCTTTCCCCTCCAAACACGACAAGTTGAGTTTCTACCAAAAAGTTCTATTTTGGTTTCATCTGACCATATGATGTTCTCCCAATCCTCTTCTGGATCATCCAAATGCTCTCTAGCAAACCGCAGACGGGCCTGGACGTGTCCTGGCTTCAGCAGGGGGACACGTCTGGCACTGCAGGATTTGAGTCCCTGGCGGCGTAGTGTGTTACTGATGGTAGCCTTTGTTACTTTGGTCCCAGCTCTCTGCAGGTCATTCACTAGGTCCCTCCGTGTGGTTCTGGGATTTTTGCTCACCGTTCTTGTGATCATTTTGACCCCACGGGGTGAGATCTTGCGTGGAGCCCCAGATCGAGGGAGATTATCAGTGGTCTTGTATGTCTTCCATTTTCTAATAATTGCTCCCACAGTTGATTTCTTCACACCAAGCTGCTTACCTATTGCAGATTCAGTCTTCCCAGCCTGGTGAAGGTCTACAATTTTGTTTCTGGTGTCCTTTGACAGCTCTTTGGTCTTGGCCATAGTGGAGTTTGGAGCGTGACTGTTTGAGGTTGTGGACAGGTGTCTTTTATACTGATAATGAGTTCACACAGGTGCCATTAATACAGGTAACGAGTGGAGGACCGAGGAGCCTCTTAAAGAAGTTACAGGTCTGTGAAAGCCAAAAATCTTACTTGTTTGTAGGTGACCAAATACTTATTTTCCACCATAATTTGCAAATAAATTCTTTAAAAATCAGACAATGTGATTTTCTGGATTTTTTTTCCTCATTTTGTCTCTCATAGTTGAGGTATACCTATGATGAAAATTACAGGCCTCTCTGATCTTTTTAAGTGGGAGAACTTACACAATTGGTGGCTGACTAAATACTTTTTTGCCCCACTGTATGGTGTGTTCACCCAGCCCATTCAGTTATAACTACATCAAAAGTAGTGGTCTCTACAGTATACTTGCTCTTACAGGCAGTCCAGGATCATTCTGATCGAGTCATCAAGTTGTGGGAAGCAGATTGTGACTCCCTTAAAATAAATTAGAAAATGGTTTTTAAAAACATACAATTATCTTCTAGAAATCTGGAAGGAGGTCTCAAATTTTCTCTCCAAATGTCTAAATTAATACCGCTCCTTCCAGAAATTTTTCTTCTTAATGATTGCTCAGGTCTGAATCTCTTATTCCCTGAGCGACGCTTACGCTTAGCTGGGCTAACTACAGCAAAACGACTCTTAGCGTGCAGACGGAAAACCTCACTACTTGCTAACTCCCAGAAATGGCTGCTGAATTTTCTAGACATAGCAATATTAGAGCAATGGGCCTCAACAATGTATGGTGCAACAACAACAAACATTCAAATATGGGATAATGTAATTGTAACTCTGAAATCCCTGTTAGAATAAAGGGATAGGTTAACCACAAGATTTTGTTGGTTATTTTTTGAAAGGAAGAAAGGGAAGGAGAGGGGAAGGGGGAGAGGGTAAAGGAAAAAAAAGGGAAGAAAAAAAAAGAAGGAAGGGGGAAGGGAGGAGGGAAAAGGGAGGAAAAGGGAAATATGGCTGTTATTAGGGATGAGCCGGATAGTCGTTTCAAACGAGTTCTTGTTATGGATAATGCATTTTTGCCGAGTCCGAACACTACACGAGATTTTTTTAGGATTATTCGTATCCGCGCTAAAAGAATCCTCATTGGGTAGAAACAACTACTGTCTTCACTCTTCATGCTCTGTGATTGGCAGGTCACACAGTGCTCCCCCCCCCACCACCAACATGCTGTAGCGCAGGGGTCTGAAACTCCAGGCCTCCAGGGCCACTATCCTGCATGTTTTAGATGTTTCCCTGTTTCTACACACCTGATTCAAATCCTCTGCATTTCAACAAGTCCTTCAGAAGCCTGTTAACAACTTGTTCATTTGAATCAGGTGTGTTGAAGCAGGGAAACATCTAAAACATACAGGATAGTGGCCCTCGAGGCCCGGAGTACATGCAGGATAGTGGCCCTCGAGGCCCGGAGTACATGCAGGATAGTGGCCCTCGAGGCCCGGAGTACATGCAGGATAGTGGCCCTCGAGGCCTGGAGTATGATACCCCTGCTGTAGCGGGTGCCTTTGCTCTCTCCTTTCACACAAAGACAAACAGTGACTACTTCTCTTGCTTGCTTGAGTTGACTGTACTAATTTACATTGCTCTCATCTCTGTACTCAGTTTTCTTCAGCTCGTCTCTATCTCGGTTTGTATGGTATTTATCTAAAGTTAATTCTTGAACTTATTTCGTGACATACGAGGTGCATGTGACAGGACAGGGCTGACAACAACTTGTGTCGCGTTAGTCAGTGCCCCGAGCTTCAGTGCAGGACAGTTTTTTTTTAGGTTTTTGTCTTTTTTGTGTTTTATATTTAAAGTTACTTGATTAACTGTTTAGCAAGGTACACGCAACGCATTTGACAGCAAAGCTGTAAACGCCTGTTGCGTGTCCCCCTAGTTTCTCCACGCCGGTCTTTTTTTCTGGCAGCGTGATTTTAGTTTGGCTGGTGAGAAAGTTAGTTGGAGAGCTTTTCCCATTCTGAGTGCAGTGTTTTTGAAAATACAGTGAACAACAGAATATATTTTTATTTGTTTGCCACTGAATGTTTGCAAAAATCACCCAATAAATTTACACAGATCATTAATAAAGAGACAGTCTTTCACTGACTACTGTTAGCATCAACAAATATGAGTCTCATTTCTGAGCCTGTACAAATATGAAGGTTCTGATTTAAAAAATAAAACGTTCTGTTAATAGTTCCTTTACTACTGTGATAAAAACAGTAGTTTGAATCTCTTTAGAGGCTGTTTTATTCATTCAAATAAATAATAAATATAGACATTTCTAATCATCAATCCATGCCAGTTTCAGACTTAAACTAATGTACGAATTTAAGCCCCACCCGTTTTCGGTCAAACCACGCCCATTAGGCCCTGCCCTCTACGAGTACGGATACTCGCTCATCCCTAGCTGTTATGATGATTTCTGGATGTGTTCTGTATGGAATCTTATGTGTTTTACGATTATGCAAATGTAGAACAACCACTGTAAGTAAAATTTGACTATATATCTATATATAAGCAATATTTACCCCATTATAATAGTCAACTTTTTTTTTTTTTTTCTGATTGTATGGACGATAGATAGGTTACGGGTGGGAGGGGAGTGTAGGTCCAGGAAGGGGTGGGAGTGGGGGTGGATAGGAGGGGGGGGGGGTGATGACCTAGTTATGTTCTGTTATGTCGTACTACAGGTGTTATCTTTGTTTTCTATATTTTTATCTGTGTATAAAACTATAACATGTTTACACCTGTCAAAATGTTATCACCTCTAAAATATAAAAAACTAATAAAATATTGATCACAAACAAAACCCCCGAAAAACCAATGTAATGCTTAGCTTATTAATACGTAATAATTAAGCAACAGGCAATTATCGAGAATGAAATCAGGACCAGTGACGGGGAGTACTAGTTTCAAAAGAGCCAGGGTTGAACGTCAATAATTACAACCACAATCAGTTAAGGTTTGTTTTGTTCCCTTTTTAGTGATCACTTGTTTGACAGGAAGTAAACACAAATAAACAACATAACAGCCGGCAAAAAAAAAAAAAACTAACAACTTAAAATCACCCAACCCAAGTCAGTCCAGTTGGGGCCCTTTTTCTTCTTCAAATAAATAAAAAATGTTGTGTCAGTGCACTAGATTTGTTCGTCCTACCACAGGAGTCTGATGGCAAAAGGCTGCAACATTTCAATCCTTACTTCCACTGGCTTGCCACCTAGTTAACACTAGGAATCTCAGTCCTTCTGTGTCCAAGTTTAGATCCTGAAAAAATACCTAACCTACAGATTGGCCAGAAATCCCAAAAGTTCGTTACGATCGTACTGGTTTCCACATCATAGCCAATTAATATTAAGTTCACATTTATATTAAAGCTGGAGTGCGTAACTTTTACATGTCCGTGGATGTCCGTTTCAGCCAAGCCACTATCAGAGGAGATGACACAATGCAGATTAAGCCGATCGGCTCCTCAAACATCTCACGGTATTTTTCAATATATATCATTTTTACTTTGCGTGTCGACTGCGACATTCCCGCGCTGTCGCACATGAAATTACGTCTTTTATGTCACAACAAGAAAAATAATAAGAAATAGAACGCAGTGTCTCGTAGCAGCCGGCAGAACGTGAAGGTCGACATGGCGGAGAATCCAAATAAACAGCCGAGAGACACTTATCGGGAAGTGGATCCTACCACGAAAAAAAAAAAAATTCCTGGACGTTCGGCAGAGGGACTATTGGCTAAGAAGGAAAGTGACCGAAGGAGAAGGCAAACGCGAATTTGTATCGGCGTCGCTTTTCCTCGGTGGAGAGAAGAGATCTGGCTGAGAGCAGACACAGATGTTGCCTTGCAGCTGTTGGATCAGTAAGTGAATTGGTTTATAATTATGGTGTGTCACGAGTGTTACTCTGTAAAGACGGTGTGTAGCTGAGCTGTAGATAACATATGTTATGTTCAGGGGTGCATAAGTGGTCCGCAGGTCCGCACACACTGTCAAAATATAAAATGCGCACCAGATGAAACCCAGAGCGCCGAAGTTCCAGCTGATCAGCTGATTCTGTCTCTATCTGTGTCAGTTTGTGTCTGTCAGTTTACCAGTGTAACGGTTTTTCAGTCAGTCAGATCAGTGCAGCTGACTGCAGGATTCTGCATCTTGTCAAAACTGAAAAAATTCACTGAATAAGACAAATAGATCATTGTGGCCCCAACAGCTGACTAATAAATTTCAACACCAAACTGTTAAATGTAGATTAAAGTGAACAATCAAACCTGTAAACAATCCAACCTGAACTCTGAAGGTTTTTTTACCAGTATTTTTATATTTTACTGGTTTCTCTTGATTTTTTCAACAATTAAATGATATTTATTGAAACAAATATAGAGCCAGGTAAAGTAAACAGACTGAATTTGAAGCTTGATTAAGACAGATACCGGTTGGAATAACAACGGCAGAAATAAAGCGGTGGCAGCTGGGCTTACGTCATATGGAAGCGCCAGCTTTATTGTTGTAATGACGCAAAAATTCCGCTAGGGGGCGACAGATGTTACGCACTCCAGCTTTAATTGGTTCAAATCATGTTATCAAGTGTATCATATCAATTTCAGTTACACACCAGTTACACTATAAGATCATAGTCAGGACTATTTATATATCCATACTCTAGGGCAGGGATTCCCAAACTTATTTTGCCACGCACCCCCTTTTATGTCCCGGTCGTGTTGACGCAACCCCCCCCCCCACCACCTGTTGAAAGGACGTTGAATTTTATTTAGGCTATATTAAAGATGGCATGTTTACTCAAACCCCAAGGTCAAAGTGGGAAACACCTCCAAAGGTGGTGGAGAACGACCGAGCAAATATCCTGTGGGACTTCCAGATCCAGACAGACAGGATGGTAATGGCGAACCAACCGGACATTGTGGTGGTTGATAAAGAGCAGAGGAAAGCAGTTGTGGTGGATGTGATGATACCAAGTGATGACAACATCAGGAAGAAGGAACATGAGAAACTTGAGAAATACCAAGGGCTCAGAGAGGAGCTAGAGAAGACTTGGAAGATGAAGGTGACAATAGTACCCATGGTAATCGGAGCACTTGGGGCAGTAACCCCCAAACTGGAGGAATGGCTCCAACAGATCCCTGGAACAACCTCAGACATCTCAGTCCAGAAAAGTACTTGGAACAGCTAAAATACTGCGCAGGACCCTCAAGCTCCCAGACCTCTGGTAGAGGACCCGAGCTTGGAACGGGAAAAAACACGCCCAGTGGCGAGAGGGGAATTTTTTATATAATATATAAAAAATTCAAAAAGCAAGAGGGCTATTAAGTTTGGCTGTAAAATTAATATTTAACCAATAATCAAACGTATTATACTCCTTTATGATCCTGGCTTCTGCAGTTTTTCTTGTGTTATTCTTTCTTAGACTGGTTAATTATTTGTTTCTTTTCTTTCTGCACAAGTATTATGGCAATTTAAAGTTCTCTCATTCATCAATTTAACTAATGCAAAAAACACATAAACATGAATGAAAACGACTTTTATTATAACAAGCCCTCCATTGAGGCTTTCAGAACATGCACTGCAAATGTAACGGGTGTGTCTGTTGTTCCTTAATAAATGTTCTTGACCAGTTCCACACCCGTGACTCTCTGTATGCTCTGCGTTGTGTTGTGTATGTCAATGCTGAAGGAAGGACTTGGACCACATCAGTTGCTTGCTGGTTATTCTTTACTGACAGAACGGCAGTTGGCAGCCTGCACAAATAAACAGAAAAGTCCCATGACATGCAGTTCGCTTCACACGAGTTGGTCTTCAGACCCCTGCTAAACACAGAGGGAAACCCTAAAGTTTCACACAACATGTAACTGCTAACATCATTTTTCGATCGGTTTAACACATTTGAACAACACGAAACTGCATGTCTACCTCTTCCTAATAAAATTTACAAGCTTGTACATTTAATTTGCACGGTCAAAATAATAAAACACACGTTTACTTTGAACAGAAAAGTTAACTATACCTTCCCTCAGACAGCAAAGCGCGGACTGAGGGCTTGTTGGCGCGGGCCAGAAAAGGCAGAACGCTGATGTCATCACGCAACGTTCTCTTAAAGGGACAGTAGCGGTATTAAACCTAAAGTGTCTGTAAACTAATGAACAAGCTTTATGCATAAACATAGTGAAGATTTACTATTTTAATCAGGATTTGGTGGAATTTCAAAAATAAAACCAAAGATAGAAACACTTTTGTTACACAAACAACAAACTATACAGTGGGGCAAAAAAGTATTTAGTCAGCCACCAATTGTGTAAGTTCTCCCACTTAAAAAGATCAGAGAGGCCTGTAATTTTCATCATAGGTATACCTCAACTATGAGAGACAAAATGAGGAAAAAAAATCCAGAAAATCACATTGTCTGATTTTTAAAGAATTTATTTGCAAATTATGGTGGAAAATAAGTATTTGGTCAATAACAAAAGTTAATCTCAATACTTTGTTATATAGCCTTTGTTGGCAATGACAGAGGTCAAACGTTTTCTGTAAGTCTTCACAAGGTTTTCACACACTGTTGCTGGTATTTTGGCCCATTCCTCCATGCAGATCTCCTCTAGAGCAGTGATGTTTTGGGGCTGACGCTGGGCAACACGGACTTTCAACTCCCTCCAGAGATTTTCTATGGGGTTGAGATCTGGAGACTGGCTAGGCCACTCCAGGACATTGAAATGCTTCTTACGAAGCCACTCCTTCGTTGCCCGGGCGGTGTGTTTGGGATCATTGTCATGCTGAAAGACCCAGCCACGTCTCATTTTCAATGCCCTTGCTGATGGAAGGAGGTTTTCACTCAAAATCTTACGATACATGGCCCCATTCATTCTTTCCTTTACACGGATCAGTCGTCCTGGTCCCCTTGCAGAAAAACAGCCCCAAAGCATGATGTTTCCACCCCCATGCTTTACAGTAGGTATGGTGTTCTTTGGATCCAACTCAGCATTCTTTCCCCTCCAAACACGACAAGTTGAGTTTCTACCAAAAAGTTCTATTTTGGTTTCATCTGACCATATGATGTTCTCCCAATCCTCTTCTGGATCATCCAAATGCTCTCTAGCAAACCGCAGACGGGCCTGGACGTGTCCTGGCTTCAGCAGGGGGACACGTCTGGCACTGCAGGATTTGAGTCCCTGGCGGCGTAGTGTGTTACTGATGGTAGCCTTTGTTACTTTGGTCCCAGCTCTCTGCAGGTCATTCACTAGGTCCCTCCGTGTGGTTCTGGGATTTTTGCTCACCGTTCTTGTGATCATTTTGACCCCACGGGGTGAGATCTTGCGTGGAGCCCCAGATCGAGGGAGATTATCAGTGGTCTTGTATGTCTTCCATTTTCTAATAATTGCTCCCACAGTTGATTTCTTCACACCAAGCTGCTTACCTATTGCAGATTCAGTCTTCCCAGCCTGGTGAAGGTCTACAATTTTGTTTCTGGTGTCCTTTGACAGCTCTTTGGTCTTGGCCATAGTGGAGTTTGGAGCGTGACTGTTTGAGGTTGTGGACAGGTGTCTTTTATACTGATAACGAGTTCACACAGGTGCCATTAATACAGGTAACGAGTGGAGGACCGAGGAGCCTCTTAAAGAAGTTACAGGTCTGTGAAAGCCAGAAATCTTACTTGTTTGTAGGTGACCAAATACTTATTTTCCACCATAATTTGCAAATAAATTCTTTAAAAATCAGACAATGTGATTTTCTGGATTTTTTTTCCTCATTTTGTCTCTCATAGTTGAGGTATACCTATGATGAAAATTACAGGCCTCTCTGATCTTTTTAAGTGGGAGAACTTACACAATTGGTGGCTGACTAAATACTTTTTTGCCCCACTGTATATNCCCGCCCCCCTCAACGTAGTCAGCACACTCTCTGCTGCGCTGTTTGTGTGTGTTTGTATTTGTTGTGTTTATTTTCATCTCTATAGTCTGTTTAGATACACAAAATGATCACATTTGTCAATCGGGGTATTTTATTTTGAAGAATTGCTATTATTTTTGATGGGATTGTCTCGTGTGTCTTGATGTCAGAATTGACACGGAACGCTCACGGCTCATGCAAAAACAGACCAGACTCCGAAATGATCACTTAACAGCCTCCGTGTCTTGGTGTGAGCTACGTCATACAGGTTAACAAGGGCGCCGAATGGAAGCGGTCTTAGTTCTGCATGCAGTGTTAACCAGCCCTGAGGTCTAAGAAAACTACGTAGTACGTTAGGAAGTGTGATTGACAATCGAGTAGCCAATAAATAATGAACTACTAAATAGAAAACATCTAAACAACTGAGAAATTAAAAATACCCCGATCAGGACCTCCATCTTTTATTAGAAACAATCTTGTGACATCACCATTTAGAGTAATACTTAAAATAAACTAGCACTTATTTATCCATATAAATATTTTCCAAAATCACACAAAGTATAAAAATAACAACCCTGTGGTGTTTCACCCAACACTAATTTCAAATTTTAAAATGCCACTAAGTGACACATTTTTGTAAACACAATTCCAATCAATGAAATGTGTTTGTTTGTTTGAAATATGTGGTCATAAAGGTCAACTTATTTATTATTTTCACTCAGGAAGTCATGACATAATAACCTGTATGGATTCACCTCTGGGTCGTTGTCAGGGTCTGTTTTGCTGATAAGATGTTTGAATGGAAAACTGAACTTCAGCTACTGTTTACTTTAACATCCACACAGACAATCAAGTGCTCAAAAATATGAGTAAATATAAACAGGTTTATGATAAACAAGTAAACAGGAAAATTTAACTATGAACAAGGAAGAATAACAGAAAACAGCATGCACTTTGATCATGGAAATGATGCATACATGTGCTAAATTAACATGACAGTGTAAACTTTTTGAAAATAAAGACTATATTTCTACTGTAATTACAGTTTTCAGGGTTTTTTACCAGCTGAAAGTTGAAAGCTGTACTACAGATATCTTACAAAAACATCCACCAACAACTTCTAATCAAATCTCTGCATGTCAGCCTGAGCAGGTGGTCTGATGTAAACTCACTTACTGAAACTTCCATCCCTCATTGCCATGCAGCTGGGCCCTCAAATGCAACATTAAATCAAACAGGTTTATTAGAACTATGTTCTCTTAAAGCCCCACGTGTCATCAAGAATAAAAACCCAAAACAAAAACCAGACAACTGCAACAAGGACAAGCAGATACAGCACTGAAATAAGACGTGTCAAGCTGTGTGTCTGTCCGTGTTATGACAACCTTTCACCTGAGCAGCGCAACGTAAACACAGTGACAGATGACACGCAGGCAAGGGCGCGTTTTAAACGCAGTGCGCAGTGTGGTGGTCCAGGACACATTGCATGTATGTGTGTGTGTGAGAGAGAGAGAGAGACAGACACAGAGAGAGAGATGTTGTTCTGTTGCTGCAGGCTGCGCAGAATCCACCCTTACCTCAACCACCAGACTCTGAGCTCCACGCAGAGGACACAAAGCGAAGAAGTTCCTGTGTTCCCCTCCTCCTTCTTGTAATTGTTCTCTCACGGATTGTCTCTATAAACTGACGTTGCAGTGGCAAGTTAAATAAACACACACACACACAAATAATCACCAGCAGTCGATCAGAGCAGATTTCAGCGGGATAACACAACCAAACACTGCTGTACCTCCAGTCAGCATCAGCTGGCACAAAGACAGAGGAGGAGGAGGAGGAGGAGGGTCTGGAGAGCTGCACACGCAGAAAGGAGCTGCCTTCTCTTCCTCTCTTTCTCTCTCTCTGATCGATGGGGGTTTGCTCTACCTCTACTCCACCCTTCCTCCTCGTCTCTGCTCTAACAACGCATCTTGAAGATGCATACGGCTGATCGCGCGTCTGCGTGAATCCTGGAAACAAACACTGTGTTCCTTCAGCTGTTTTCACTGTTGCATTCCACAGGATGCTAAAGCTGAAGCTCCAGCTCAACTTATGAGGAGAATCACATGAACACATGATGTGCACCAGACAACTGGTGGCTAAACCTGTTACCCTTTCAAAATCAGAGTCACATTGGAGCAGAACCCACTGATACCAAGGTTCTGGACTTGGTCACAAATGAACCGGTTGTAATACACGACTGAAAAAAATCTGTTGGATCAAGATTATTACAAGTTCAATAATTAACATTCTATTATCATGTTTGATAATGTCTTTTTCAACAACATTTTTATTAGACTTTGTTGTACACAACATTCAGAAGAGTATAAATATAATTTAAAAATTCCCCAAAATCTCCCACAAAAAAACATATAAACAAAAGAACAATCACTTTCTTAATTTAGCACTTTGTGGAAATCCAGTACGTCAAAAAATACAGCAATAAAATTTTAATAACAATAGTGCACATAATATCACAGACACAAGTACAATTATAAGGTACCTATACACAGTACTGACAAACATTTAGCTCATGTAAATAGTAAGTTATACTGTTCTCATATGGTGACCAATTTCTGCCCTTTCTATAAAATTTCTAAATGGTTTTCATATATTGTCATATATATATATATAAATATAAAAATTCCCCTCTCAAATCAAATCAAATCAAAAATACTTTATTAATCCCCGAAGGGAAATTCAAGTGTTGTTGTAGCTCAGTTATTCTTCAGGGAGCCATAGAGAGTTCTAACTGTGGACAGGAAGGATCTCCTCTAGAGGGTTCTAGATGTGGACAGGAAAGATCTACTGTAGAGGGTTCTAGGTGTGGACAGGAAGGATCTCCTCTAGAGGGTTCTAGGTGTGGACAGGAAGGATCTCCTCTAGAGGGTTCTAGATGTGGACAGGAAGGATCTCCTGTAGAGGGTTCTAGCTGTGGACAGGAAGATCTCCTGTAGAGAGTTCTAGCTGTGGACAGGAAGGATCTCCTGTAGAGGGTTCTAGCTGTGGACAGGAAGGATCTCCTGTAGAGGGTTCTAGCTGTAGACAGGAAGGATCTCCTGTAGAGGGTTCTAGCTGTAGACAGGAAGGATCTCCTGTAGAGGGTTCTAGCTGTAGACAGGAAGGATCTCCTGTAGCGGGTTCTAGCTGTGGACGGGAAGGATCTCCTGTAGCGGGTTCTAGCTGTGGACGGGAAGGATCTCCTGTAGAGGGTTCTAGCTGTAGACAGGAAGGATCTCCTGTAGAGGGTTCTAGCTGTGGACAGGAAGGATCTCCTGTAGAGGGTTCTAGCTGTGGACAGGAAGGATCTCCTGTAGAGGGTTCTAGCTGTAGACAGGAAGGATCTCCTGTAGAAGGTTCTAGCTGTGGACAGGAAGGATCTCCTGTAGTGGTCTGTGCTGCAGCGGATTATGAAGAATCTTCTGACTGAAGACACTCTGTTGTTGAGTTACTGTGTTCTGAAGAGGATGATGAGGGTTCTCCATCATGTTCTTCATCCTCCTTTGGACAATCAACTCAAGAGACTCCAGTTCAGTCTCCAGGACAGAACCAGCCCTCCTTATCAATCTGTTCAGCCTCCTCGTGTCACATACTCTGATGCTCCGCCCCCAACAGGTAACTGCAGATGTGATCAGCTGACAAATTCCTCTTCTTTTTTCGCTCCTCTTCAAATCTCTGTCTGCTCGTATTGTTTGAAAGCCAGACAGAGACACGCTGGAGTCCAGGATATGTTCCTTTAGCCATGTCTCAGTGAAACACATGATGCTGCATTTCAACAGAGATTCAAGTTCATCCATTTTGTTAGCAAAGAGATCTCACATTTGTCAATATGACTGATGGAAGTGAAGGTTTAAACTTCCTCTTTCTCTCTCTTCACTTTGCTCCTGTTCTGCATCCACATCTTCTTCTTTTGAGCTCATCAGGGATCCAGACTTTCAATTTGAGGATTATTTCAGCCTTAGAAATGTCAGTTAGCTGCTCTTACTTGTAAACAAGTCTCTTGTTGCCATGGTTACGCATCATAACAAGTGGCAAAAAAGTGACAAATCAAGCAAAAAACTCGATCAGCACAGCACCCAAACCAGAAGAAAAGCACCCAGAAAATATTTCCAGAAGAAAAAACCATCAAGAAATACTCAAAAAGAATTAAAAAATGCTAGCAAATGCTAGCTAAGTCACAGAGCTACTCCAACAAGCTGCCACCAGTTGTAGCGCTATTCCGGAATCAATCTCGCCACTGGGCGTGTTTTTCCCGTTCCAAGTTCGGGTCCTCTACCAGAGGTCTGGGAGCTTGAGGGTCCTGCGCAGTATTTTAGCTGTTCCAAGTACTTTTCTGGACTGAGATGTCTGAGGTTGTTCCAGGGATCTGTTGGAGCCATTCCTCCAGTTTGGGGGTTACTGCCCCAAGTGCTCCGATTACCACGGGTACTATTGTCACCTTCATCTTCCAAGTCTTCTCTAGCTCCTCTCTGAGCCCTTGGTATTTCTCAAGTTTCTCATGTTCCTTCTTCCTGATGTTGACATCACTTGGTATCACCACATCCACCACAACTGCTTTCCTCTGCTCTTTATCAACCACCACAATGTCCGGTTGGTTCACCATTACCATCCTGTCTGTCTGGATCTGGAAGTCCCACAGGATCTTAGCTCGGTCATTCTCCACCACCTTTGGAGGTGTTTCCCACTTTGACCTTGGGGTTTCCAGCCCGTACTCCGCAAAGATGTTTCTATATACTATGCCAGCCACTTGGTTATGACGTTCCATGTATGTTTTCCCTGCCAGCATTTTACACCCTGCTGTTATTTGCTGGATTGTCTCAGAATATACATATATATATATATATCCAGTTTGCTTATGAGGAAATGCGTTTTTGTCTTTAATGCCATATACTGTGCCATTGCATTAATCCAAACACCAATGTTAGGAGGGTCAGACTTCTTTCAATAGAACACAATCATCCTCTTGAACTGTAATATTGTATAATGTATAAATTTGCTTTGGTCAGATCTTTGTTTAAAATTTTTTGGATACAGATGTAGTTATCATCTTTGCATTTAAAGGGGTGTTTAAAGGTTCCCTGTCACACAAATTTCATGACTTTTTGGTTATTTCCAAAGTATTAACCTGTAATCTGAAGTATTTTATATCTAAAAATCTTTAGGAAAATTTCCAGCCTGTCAAGCTCAGAGTAATCTGACTGCTTATAAATGGACCTGGATTTGGGACTGTTCTCATTAATATTCATTATGCTAATTCACTGATTGGCTAACAGCTAGCCAATGAGAGCGCAGCTTCCTGTATCCTCCCACACTGTGCAACAGCTCTACAACTTGTTTTATGTTCTTATTAAACTCGGGTTGTTGAAGAGGTGTATTACCTTTTGCTGACATGTTTTGGCGCATTTCTTCCGCCTTCGTCAGAGCTGTTGTTGCTGTCGATGTTACTTCCGTATATGTGCAGGCAGCAGGGGACAATGTCGCCCCCCACTGCTCGCTTCTTCCCTGGTGATGATGCAGTCCCAACTGTGGTCCAACAGGTAAACTCCATCATCCTGGTTCATGGTGTTATGGCTGTGTTTTCTTATCTCTATCACTTCTTTTATCCATTTTTTATATTTTTGTTGTTCTGTGTTGATGATCCTTGTGTTGTCCCAGTCTATGATATGGTTTTCTCTTGTGTTGAGTTGATGTATGGAATTAAATTTAAGTCAAAAATCCTGAGCGAGATTTTCTGCAGCGCGCATGCGTATTTAACCGTGCGCGCACGCAATCCACAGCACGCATGTGAATTCACCCCACACGCCCGCATATGATTCATTACACGAGTATTCATGAACCGTGCGTGTGGATCTCCAAACAGGCGCCTGTACATAAAGCTCTCATAGGAGCGTGAAGGCAAACCAGGAGAGGCTGCGCGCACGAAAGGAAAGTTTGCCCCCCGCAAGTAAGAGTAATTCTGACTGTTTGGAGGAGGAGACTAAGGCCCGGTGTGATCCTCATGGGATTGGTCATTTTATATCAGTCACCGCCCACCGAAAGAACCAGCAGCAGCTTCCTGCTAGTGGTGGTAGAAGAACCAGACATAGAACCAGCTGCCGTCATCATTTTTTTAAATCAAAATTTATGTACAATACAAAGCAACAACAAAACATTATTTTAAAATGGGAGTTGTATTTACAGAAGTTAAAAGAACATAAACAGAGCTGTATAGTTATTACGTGATAACTTTGTTCAAACAATATACTTTTCATGTTTGTACAATATAATATCACGTTATTACATGAAAACGTTATTGTTCCAGAGGCCACCCTGGCAGTGTTTTTGCCCTGTTTGAGCTGCTTGCTCCTGCGCATTGAGGCTGGATGTTCTCCCACTGCGCTGTAGAGCTCCAGGGACCGCTCTGGCGGGGATTTTACTCTGTATGAGTGGCTGGGTCCTGGGGATGGACTCTGGTTGTGCTCCCCTCCTGCTGTGGAGCTCCTGGGGCCATTGGCCTGGGGCTCTCACCCAAGCTGTTCCCAGAAGCTCCCCTTGCAACGGTTGAGAGGAGAGGGATAACCGTCACTCCAGGGTGGATGATAGGACCCTGTGCACGTCCCTCTCCCCAGCCAGAGTGCCTCCAAACAGGCTAAAACCACTCTAAAATGACCCATGAAAGCCGATAATACAGCCCCAAAGCTAACCCTAAGCCCCAATACTGTTTTCAAAATTCCCACCAGAGCGGTCCCTGGAGCTCCAGAGCGGGAGGGGAGAACATCCAGCCTCCATGCCCAGGAGATAGCAGCTCAAACAGGATGGATCAAATGCAGAGCCAAATAATAATAATAAAAAAAAAACAGATTTAATAGCCATTCTTATGCTTACATCCACCGGTGCAGCCAGGTTTGTTTTGCTTTGCCTGCCTGCCTGCCTGCCTGGCAATTGCTATTAATCATACCTGAACACCTGCCCAAAAGCACAATGATTGGCCCGAACATTTTTTGGACCAAAATAAATGGTTTTCCTTGGAGCGGTACAAGACGGATTTCCGTGGGTTTGGAAAACTCCAAATCTCGTGAGAATCCATTTTGCAGCACAAGGCTAGGATTTTTCAGCAATATGGTCATTATGTAAATCCTGCTGGAGCGTAGCACAACAACACTGATGGTTGGCCATGTTTGCCACTGAATAGCTGAGCTAACTTTGCAGGCGTGGTCTCAACTGCACGAGCTGATGAATAGTAATGAGTAAAATCAATGTGACGTCACAATCATAGGGTTTTCAATCTCACCTGATTCCTGCACCAACCTTGTTAAGTAAGGGACCACTTCTTTCCAGAATGTACCCTTACCAAAAAGTAGTATACCACAAGTATATATTTTTAAGTACACTTAAGTATATAAAAGTATATGCCCCAAGTATACGTTTTATCTCCAAGTACACTGATGCAAATATACTAGCAGTTTACTAGCAAGTATACTTCTTTGTACTACATTGGCCCACTTTAAGTTTTAAAAAAGTATATTTGGAAGTACACTTAAAGACACCTTCCAAGTATACTTTTAATAAAGTTTAAGTATACTTTTAGTTAATGAAAGTACACTGAAATGTATAAAAGTAGTATACCTAAAGTGTATATTTTTAAGTACACTTAAGTATTTCCCCAAGTATATGTTTAATCTCCAAGTACACTGATACAAATATACTAGCAGTTTACTAGCAAGTATACTTTTTTGTACTAAATTGGCCCACCTTCAGTTCACTTAAAGACACCTTCTGTCATGCCTGAAGGTTTGTACAGAACTCTAATGTGAACCCAGACTTCAGACCAACACACAGGAGACAGAGATCAGTGTTACGGTGTTTAATATTTACAGTGCGGTTAATCACAAGACAACAAAGAGAGTGTGCAAGGAACTGGAGTTCCAGGACTGGAGCGGCTCGGGAGGAGATCTGGCAGCGGAGGAGAAACAGGTTAGTAGTGTCTTTGATCATAAGATGAGTAGTTGTGCTGACTGCGGTATGTGGGGAGATGTGCTCACAGAACTTACAATGTAGTGGCGGCAGGGAGTGCGTGGAGTAGGTAGCAGGTAATCCAAGGTTGATGATAGAAATCCAGATACAAAGATGAGGCAGGGGTGACAGCGTTGTTGTTATTCTGACCAGGACAGGTACGGAGAGTCCAGAGGAGACCAGAGACAGACCAGAGCCAGGGAGACCAGACGGTCGTAATGGAACAGGAACCAGAAGCCCTCCAGACGGCGCGGCAGACGACCAGCGCAAATGGAGGCGCTCAGGAGTGGGAACGAAGACTAGGCGAAGGGAAGGAGAGGAAAAGGTAAGTTACACTTGTACTGGTTTCAGTATCAGACTATATATGCAGGCCACACGTTACCACGGTAAGTGTTGTAACAAACTGGCGTCTGTCTCCAGTTCCTCCTCTGCTTAAATACCCAGCCACATAGGGCTGGGCAACGAGCTGCACCTGGAACCACTGATCAGCTGCTGCCACACCCTGCAATGAGAGGTTAGTCCAGAGAAAAACCCAACACCACACACCAGCTGCTGAGAACCTGACAGTACACCCCCCCCTTAACGAACTCTTGGCGTCCAACCCCAGGAACCAAGGATACCTGAGGAGAGAAAACACAAACTAGAGGGCTCGGGTCGTGGACTGGACTAGGGAGGAGGAGGTGGAGGAGGAGGATTGATCAGGGATAGTCTGAGATGAGGGACGGGTCGAGTATGAAAGACCGTGGGACCCAGGAAAATTCCTCGGCCCCGAGGACGGACTCCCACGATCCGGCGCACAGCATGGTGACCATCAATAATGCGTGCAGGAGGGGGAGGATCGTCGGTGCAGAGGGGACTTGTGTGGACAGGCTTGATCTGAGACACATGAAACACAAGATGGATACAGAAGTGAGAGGGGAGCTTGAGGCGAACTGTAGTGGGACTGATAACTGTGTCGATAGGGTAAGGACCTAGGAAACGGGGTGCAAAATTATCAGAGGTGGATTTGAATGGGAAATCTTGAGCTGACAACCAGACTTTTTGACCAGGGGTGTATGTGGGAGCTGGAAGGCGTTTGCAATCTGTACAGGCTTTGTTCTGAGCTGCGGTTCTTTGAAGGGCTTGTTTAGTGTTATTCCAGACCTTATGGAGGTTGTGAATGTGACTACGGACTGAGGTGACAACAGGGTCTGGGTGTGTCTCAGGAAGGAGTGAGGGCTGAAAACCATAACAAACTTCAAACGGGGACAAACCAGTGGCAGAGGAGACGTGAGTGTTGTGCGCATACTCGACCAAGGGAAGGTGGCGGGACCATGACGTGGGGTTCTGTGAGCACACACACACCACAGTTGATTCTCGATTTCCTGATTTAAACGTTCGCACTGACCATTGGACTGTGGATGGTATCCGGAGGTGAGTTTAGGGTGAGATCCGAGGGCGGTGTGGAAGTCCCTCCAGACCCTGGAAATAAATTACGGTCCTCTGTCTGAGAGAATCTCGGTAGGAATTCCGTGGATCCTGAACACATGCTGGATAAGCAGCCTGGCTGTTTCCTGTGCAGATGGAAGCTTAGACAACGAGATCAAGTGACAAGCTTTAGAAAATCTATCAATGACTGTGAGTATTACAGACTTGCCTTGAGACACAGGGAGACCAGTGACGAAGTCTAGAGACAGATGGGACCAGGGTCTGGAGGGGATGGAGAGTGGATGCAGGAGACCTGAGGGTGGCTTGTGGGAGGACTTGTTCCGGGTGCAGGTGGAGCAGACGGCAACATAATCTTGGACGTCCTTATTCAGCGACGGCCTCTGATTCTGACAAGATGATAGGCATTTCGCAGATCCAATTTACTGAAAATGGTGGCTTGTTGAACGGGTTCTAGGGCTGATGATAGCAACGGTAGGGAGTATTTGTTTTTAATTGTGATGTTGTTAAGGCCTCTGTAGTCAATACAAGGGTGGAGAGTCTTACACCAGGCTCATACTGCCTACGGAACGGCTTTGGTCCGGATTCGGTGCGGTTTTTCCACAAGCTACCACTCACATCTGCTCCAGATAGGGAGTGCGGCCAGCTCCGGTGCTGGGTGCGGAAACGGCACTCACGAGAACAGAAGTTCACGTGGGTTATCATTTTGTCGGGACTTCACGCGAGAACACGTCCATTATTTAGGAAGTTCCTAGTAAACGATAGCCGTATTCGGTTGTGTGCGCTATACAACTGCTTTCTCTTGTTTGTGTGATGTAATGTTTACATTTCCTATTAGCGTGTGTGCTGTCTAAAAAGAAGAGTCAAGTTACAATTGTTTGCACACTTGTTTATTGTGAAGAAACACCGTATTTTCAAGCCACACTTCCTGTATAGCTCGTCAGATTTCATCAAACTTGACGCGGATCCTCTCCGGCGTCCGGCAAAAATAAGAACCTTGCAGATTCTTTTCTACAAAAAAGAACCCTGCTCCGAGAGGAGACGAAGAGGGGCGAATAATACCCGCTGTGAGAGGGTCATTTATATGCTCCTCCATAGATTCTCGTTCGTTGCGGGTGAGACTGAACAACCGTCCAGAAGGGAGTGGGGCTCCTGGCAGCAAATCAATAGCACAGTCGTATGGATGGTGCGGAGGAAGACACAGTGCTTGTTCTTTACTAAAAACTTGGCCTAGGTCATGATAACAAGGCATAACCTTAGATAGGTCAGGTGGAGTCGCCACAGACCTTTTACCTGGGGCACCAACCGGAAGTGCTGATTTTAGGCACTGGTTGTGGCAGAACTCACTCCAGGCTGAGATCTGATGATTGCTCCAATTCAGATGAGGATTATGGAGGTTGAGCCAGGGGTATCCAAGGATGACTGGAGCTTCTGCGGAGGGAAAGATGAGAAATTGTAACTGTTCAGTATGATTACCAGACACCGTGAGATAAGAAGGTTCTGTGATGTACTGAATAGTGGACATAGCACTGCCATCCAGAGCATTTACTTTGATAGGAAGTTCCAGTCTGTTAAACTTTAAGCCACATTCTTTGGCCAGGTCAGGATGAATAAGGCTCAGATCCAGAATCAATGAAAGCACAGCATGGTATATCTTCAGAATGAGGCTTCTGTACAGATGCAGGGACAGTTAAGCGGAGTTTACTATGATCTTGGCCCGTCATGACCCCCACACTCACTGACGGGCCTGTTCTTTTGGCTTCAGTGGACAATGACGTACCTGGTGAGTGGGCGCAGCACAGTACAAACACAGGCCAGCCGCTAGACAACGCTGTCGTTCCTGCTGAGTCAGGCGTGCTCTCCCAATTTGCATGGGTTCAGGAGAAGGGGATCGTTCCGTCGGCTGGCGCCGTCTAGTGACTGGTGTGGGGCTTACCGCTTGGAATGACGAGGAGGTTCAAACCCGGTGTTGCTCGCGGGTCCGGTTGTCCAGGCAGATAGCGAGCTTAATCAATCCATCCAGGGTCTTGGGCTCATCGCTGCTGGCGATGTCATCTTGCATGGTTTCTGTTAAAGTTATGAAAAACACTCCCTAAGAGTGGAGTCTGTCCAATCCGTACGTGCCGCTAATGTACGGAACTCAACGGCGAACTCCGTCATGGGCAAGCCGCCAGGGCGGAGAGCAAGCAGTGTCCACATGGCGTCCTCCTGTGTACCTCCTTCGGAGAACGTGAGCTCAAAAGCCTCCAGAAATTCTGCATAGGGAGTTAATTCGACGGGGTTAGTTTCAACAAATGCCTCTGCCCACCTTAAAGCTTTGTCCCGGAGCCACACGATAATGTAGGACGTCTTACTGGCGTCTGATCTGAAGGAGAGAGGAGCTCTGTTGAACACAATACGACATTGCATGAGAAATCCTTTACAGTTCTGTCTGTTTCCATCAAAGGGTGTGGGATTCGGGATAGCCACTTCACAGTGTGCAGAAGTTTGGAGGGGTGAGCTGCTGGGAACACATGCAGCGAGGTCTGTGAGTTGATGACTGAGACTTTGAATATCTGCGGAGACCGCAGCTTGATTTTCAGTGATCTCAGACATGAATTTATCATGTTTCTCAAGCAGGACCCCCTGCTGGGCGAGCACAGTCTGAAGCTGGGTCTGAGAGTTCATTTGGCCAGTTTGTTTTGTCATGCCTGAAGGTTTGTACAGAACTCTAATGTGAACCCAGACTTCAGACCAACACACAGGAGACAGAGATCAGTGTTATGGTGTTTAATATTTACAGTGCGGTTAATCACAGGACAACAAAGAGAATGTGCAAGAATCTGGAAGTCCAGGACTGGAGTGGCTCGGGAGGAGATCTGGCAGCGGAGGAGAAACAGGTTAGTAGTGTCTTTGATCATAAGATGAGTTGTTGTGCTGACTGCGTTGCGTGGGGAGATGTGCTCACAGAACTTACGATGTAGTGGCGGCAGGGAGTGCGTGGAGGAGGACTGCGGAGACAGCAGTGGTGGTGGTGAATTTCCAGGAAGTGGTGAGGTGGCAGGTAATCCAAGGTTGATGATAGAAATCCATATATGAAGATGAGGCAGGGGTGACATCGTTGTTGTTATTCTGACCAGGACAGGTACGGAGAGTCCAGAGGAGACCAGAGACAGACCAGAGCCAGGGAGACCAGACGGTCGTGATGGAACACGACAAGAACCAGAAGCCCCCCGGACGTCGCGTCAGACGGCCAGCGCAAATGGAGGCGCTCAGGCGCTTTAACGAGGACTAGGTGAAGGGAAGGAGAGGATAAGGTAAGTTACACTTGTACTGGTTTCACTATCAGACTATATATGCAGGCCACACGTTACCACGGTAAGTGTTGTAACAAACTGGCGTCTGTCTCCAGTTCCTCCTCTGCTTAAATACCCAGTCACAGAGGGCTGGGCAACGAGCCGCACCTGGAACCACTGATCAGCTGCTGCCACACCCTGCAATGAGAGGTTTAGTCCAGAAAAAACACAAACACCACACACCAGCTGCTGAGAACCTGACACCTTCACTTTTATTAAACTTTACATATACTTTTAGTTAAAGAAAGTAAACTGAAATGTATACTAAAATTAGGTTTCTTGATATACTCAGTCTTTTAGTTTACAAAAAGTACACTTAGTATACTTCTAAATGTCACCTTTCAGGTTTGCTATTAGTACTATAAATACACATCCAGTTATACTTCTTCTCCATGCCAAGGAAAAGAAAGTGGAAAAAAACGATTTCAAAAATTATTTTTTTTGGTTCAAATTATGAAGTCAAATGTCAAACCTTGTCACTGCAGTGGAAAGAACAGTCCACTCAAACATAACTTGGTGTAAAACAACCCAACTTTCTAAATGTCCAAGGTCTTCTTTGCAGAAGCTTGCTTAAAGCATTCGTTGTTGCATTTTCTTTTCTGACATATTGTACACTTATTCCAGGGAACTTTGACAGAGCATGTCCTGTTAAAACCAACAAGCGAGAACAAAGGTAAAATTATTATCTAATCACAGCTACAGCTACAATTAAAGTAAATAGCCAGGGGTGCACATAAGTGGTCTGCAGTAAAAACATAAAAAGTGCACTAGATGACCCTAACCCCCCCACCCCCCTGCTCTGAATATTAAGATTGACATGCAAGAGATCTGAAGAGACACAGCAAGACACATGAAGACCAAGCTGCAACCCTAGGTTCTCCTCTGAGAACCAAGCCAAAAAAAATTATGTGCACCCCTGTAATAATGAATCTTTCATAGTATAACAATGTATTTCAAATCTTAAATTAGAGCCCGGACGGACAAAGCGCACAGAACAAGTGATGAAAGAGAGTCTGATGTGCTCATCATGCTGCTGCAAATAGATAATTTGCATGGAATTGAACATTTGAAAATAGCGCAACGAAAATTCAAAGGTCTAAATGGGCTTCTGTTGATGAGTTTCAAATACGTATACTGCATGTTTGTGATAATTCAGCATTCACTGCCCCCTACTGGCCAAAAGTTACACACTGTAATTTTGAGACACTCACCAATAATGGCATCAAGCTTTGTGCCATCAAGTTGTAGTTTGGACTCCAGGTTTTTGTGTGCTTCTGACTGTTTCCCAGTCAAACATGAACAAGACAGTGTTTCCCTGCCGTAGACAAGCACTGCAAGGTCTCCAATGTAAACTGAAGAATTTGAATTTTACAATTTTACATGAATGAATGAATGAATGAATGAATGAATGAATGAATGAATGAATGAATGAATGAATGAATGAAATAAAAGTACATCCATTTTTGTGAATCCTCACACGTTGTGAGGATTCAGTGAAATGGATGCAGATGGTTTAATAATAAACACACTCTAGATGAGTCTTGATTTTGCAGTTAGGTTTGTGACTGTAATTGGTTTGTTTTACACTTCTTATATTTTTAGAATTCTGTATTGATTTCCTAATAAAACTTATTATAATTTCCTAGTAAAATAAAACCTTGTCGTTGTCATCTCAAACGCTGCATTACACCCTCAGACCCAATTGTTCCCCGAGTGAAGACTTCCTGTCGAGGAGGAGATTAATTTTATGCATTTCTCTTAGTATTAAAAAATGTTTTTAGTAGAGTTACAGCTCACTACAAGCTGCAATATAGATATTATTGTTGTTCTGAATGTTTATAACATGAATCTATAATTAATATTTGATATGAGGTGAAACGACGTGTGTGAGAGGAGTAACATGCAGTCTGACTGCAGTTCACCACTTCATTCCCCTCGTCTCCAAAATGTCCGTACGTACGGGTCAGAGTTGGCGTACAGGTGCACGTTTTCAAGTCAAGTTTGTTTTTTATAAATCCCAACTTTTGCTTTGAAAGTGGCGTACGCTACTTTCAGGCCCCATTTTGTGTGTATGCAACGTTTATAAATGAGACCCCAGAGCTGCATGAGAGTTCAGAGAGATGGTTTTAGATATTGAAGGGACTGTATCATGCTATTTTACAGTTTTCAATGTCTGGGATCGGCACATATATGATAAAACCTTACTGTTTGAGTTATATTCACTTCATTTGTCCTGAAATATAACTTATATTCTCGAGTTATTCTGTGACCAGGAAGTAAAAACGCTCGGTTTACCTAAAACCGTGAGAGAGATGGACCGGAACAGGTCTGAGGTCTGAGGCTGGATTAATGAGGCGTTTAAACTGCAGCACGTAGGCTAACAGGAGCTCGTGGCAAACAGGACGTCTGACTGAACGCTGGCAGGGTGAGTGACTGTGTCTTTTATCTGGTGGTGGGACGGGCTGCGGTGACGTGGAGCTCAGCTGTAAAGCTGGAGTCATACTGACATGTGATTAGCAGGGTCAAGTTGCTAAGTCTTTATTAGCAGCTCATGCTAATAAAGAGCAGCAGGTGGTTGAAGTGTGGGAACTCTGGGCTGTAGGTTAGACATCTCGTACCTACTACTGGGGCAGCAGGGATTGGTCAGGAACTTCCTGATACGACATCGTGACGTAACGGGGTTCAAATTCAGCCGTTTTACATGAGCGAGTAAAGCAGCTGCTCAGAGCGCAAGTTTCAGGAGGATTACTCAAGAATGCATGAATTAAGCCAAAAACCACTCTGGAGGTCTTTTAAATAAAGAAATAGCATCACAACATGGTTAAAAGCTCCAAAAAGTTGATTTTTCATGATACAGGACCTTTAAGGTAAAAAGAGAATCTGCAATCAGCTTCATGTTCCTGTGACCACAGCTGATAACATTAAAGGTCCTATATCAAATTAAATCAAATCAAAAATACTTTATTAATCCCCGAAGGGAAATTAAGTGTTGTTGTAGCTCAGTTCTTCTTCAGGGAGCCATTGTAGAGGGTTCTAGCTGTGGACAGGAAGGATCTCCTGTAGAGGGTTCTAGCTGTGGACAGGAAGGATCTCCTGTAGAGGGTTCTAGCTGTGGACAGGAAGGATGTCCTGTAGAGGGTTCTAGGTGTGGACAGGAAGGATCTCCTGTATCGGTCTGTGCTGCAGCGGATTATGAAGAATCTGTGTTCTGAAGAGGATGATGAGGGATTTTCTTCATCATCCTTTGGACAATCAACTCAAGAGACTCCAGTTCAGTCTCAAGGACAGAATCAGTCCTCCTTATCAATCTGTTCAGCCTCTTCATGTCACTTGCTCTGATGCTCCGCCCCCAACAGGTGACTGCAGGTGTGAGCAGCTGAAAAACTCCTTTTCTTTTGCTGCTCCTCTTCAAATCTCTGTCTGCTCGTATTGTTTGAAAGCCAGACAGAGACACGCTGGAGTCCAGGATATGTTCCTTTAGCCATGTCTCAGTAAAATACATGATGCTGCATCCTGATACTCTGACTGGGTCTTCAACAGAGTTTCAAGTTCATCCATTTTGTTAGCGAGAGATCTCACATTTGTCAATATGACTGATGGAAGTGAAGGTTTAAACTTCCTCTTTCTCTCTCTTCACTTTGCTCCTGCTCTGCATCCACGTCTTCTTCTTTTGAGCTCATCAGGGATCCAGACTTTCAATTTGAGGATTATTTCAGCCTTAGAAATGTCAGTTAGCTGCTCTTTCTTGTATAACAAGTAGCAAAAAGAGTGACAAATCAAGCAAAAAACTCAATCAGCACAGCACCCAAATCAGAAAAANACTTGTATAGAAAGCTTTCTATACAAGTCAATACAAGTCAATGGCCGCCGCAGACGCAGATGCTCTGCCGATGTTCACCCGCGACTGAGCTCTCTCTCGGTCCCAATCACGTTTCCTTTTTTTCTGCTCGTCGGTCAAAAGTTTTTTCGTTCTTTTTGGTTCTGCCATCTTTGCGCTCCTAAGGGTGGCGTTGCTAACAACGGCAAGGGCTTCATGCTTGTATTTATGTACGTGAGTGTGAGTGCCGTAAAGCAGGTTTGTTCTCGCGAGATTAGTCGGGTCCGATCCACTGAAAGTTGCAAGTGCTGCTTTCAGGACACAGACCCCGGAGGGAGGGGAGGGACCCACGAATCAACCCGCCAAGTCCTTGTTTACCCCCACAGGGACTCTAGAAAACATTTATTGAGGTGAAAAAACTTACTTAGTTCTGTTTTAATAAGAACTAAAAATGCTGACGGAGCAGCAAAAACAAACTTACATAAGGGAAGTCCAAAGATGAAAAAACACAAAAGTAATAAATAGGGAAAATAAATCCAAATAAAGAGACGGGGGGGAAGACGGTCGTGTGGGGACACGACAAGGGGACCCGTGAACACAAGACCTCAGACGGCGCGGCGGACAGCCAGCGCAGAGGCACCTCGGAACCTGGAGGAATGCTCCAGGAGACGGGACAAGACAGACTAAGGATTAGCAACAAAGAAACACTAAGACTAAGACATGCAAGTTTTGCGACGACAGACCGACACGGAGTGACAAACACTGGCTGCTTAAATAGACACCAAACCAATCAGTAAACAAGAAACACCTGAACAGAAAAACACTAGACTGAACTGACAAGATACTGAATGACACATGAGGACAACAGGAAGTAGAGACATAACCAAAATAAAAGCAAAACAGGAAACTAGTTCATGAGAAAATAAAAGCTGAACCTAGAGGCTGGGGATAAATCAAAACACTAGATACACATAGAAACATGAGGAACAAGGTGAAAACACAACTTCACAAAAACTCACTCATAATAAATAAACAAACCAAAAACCCCAGAACCTGACAGACTGGTGGTCAAGCAGCTGGAAGCACCGGGGATATGTGGTAATTATAAAAACTAGAGATGAGCCAGATAGTCGTTTCAAACGAGTTCTTGTTATGGATAATGCATTTTTGCCGAGTCCGAACACTACACGAGATTTTTTTAGGATTATTCGTATCCGCGCTAAAAGAATCCTCATTGGGTAGAAACAACTACTGTCTTCACTCTTCATGCTCTGTGATTGGCAGGTCACACAGTGCTCCCCCCCCCCACCACCAACATGCTGTAGCGCAGGGGTCTGAAACTCCAGGCCTCCAGGGCCACTATCCTGCATGTTTTAGATGTTTCCCTGTTTCTACACACCTGATTCAAATCCTCTGTATTTCAACAAGTTCTACAGAAGCCTGTTAACGACTTGTTCATTTGAATCAGGTGTGTTGAAGCAGGGAAACATCTAAAACATGCAGGATAGTGGCCCTCGAGGCCTGGAGTACATGCAGGATACGGGCCCTCGAGGCCTGGAGTACATGCAGGATACGGGCCCTCGAGGCCCGGAGTACATGCAGGATAGTGGCCCTCGAGGCCTGGAGTATGATACCCCTGCTGTAGCGGGTGCCTTTGCGCTTGCTTGAGTTGACTGTACTAGTTTACATTGCTCTCATCTCTGTACTCAGTTTTCTTCAGCTCGTCTCTATCTCGGTTTGTATGGTATTTATCTAAAGTTAATTCTTGAACTTATTTCGTGACATACGAGGTGCATGTGACAAGACAGGGCTGACAACAGCTTGTGTCGCGTTAGTCAGTGCCCCGAGCTTCAGTGCAGGACAGTTTTTTTTTAGGTTTTCGTCTCAAACAACCTCTCTCTCCCTCACACTCAGTCACACGCACACACACACACACACACACACACAAGTGTGTTTTGGTATCCTTATGGGGACTGTCCATTGACTTCCATTGATTTTAGTAACTAGATTTATACCTAACCCAAACCCTTTTACTAACCTTAACCATTACTGATCTATAACTAACCCTAAGACTAACTAAAACTCTATTCACACCATACCTATAAACCTAACCCCTAACCCTAAAAAGGGGAGTCCCCCTCGTGGGGACCAGGCTTCGGTCCCCACAAGAACCCTCGGACCCCAGAAAGATAGTAAAAGTCAGGAAACTGGTCCTCAGGAGGTCAGAAATACAAACCCCCACACACCAACAGACTGTAACACACACACACACACACACACACATGCACACACACACACTCCTACACACACAGACACACACACACACACACACACACACACACACACACACAGAGAACACACACACACACAGAGAACACACACACACACACTCCTACACACACAGACACACACACACAGAACACACACACACACTCCTACACACACAGACACACACACACAGAACACACACACACACTCCTACACACACAGACACACACACACACACACACACACAGAGAACACACACACACACAGAGAACACACACACACACACTCCTACACACACACACACACACACACCCACACACTGACACACACACACACACACACACACACACACACAGACACACACACACACACACACACACACACACACACACAGAGAACACACACACACACAGAGAACACACACACACACACTCCTACACACACACACACACACACACCAACAGACTGTAACACACACACACACACACACACACACACACACACACACACCCCTACACACACAGACACACACACACACACACACACACACACACACACTCCTACACACACAGACACACACACACAGAACACACACACACACTCCTACACACACAGACACACACACACACACACACACACACACACACACACCAACAGACTGTAACACACACACACACACACACACACACGCACACACACACACTCCTACACACACACACACACACACACACAGAGAACACACACACACACAGAGAACACACACACACACACTCCTACACACACAGACACACACACACAGAACACACACACACACTCCTACACACACAGACACACACACACACACACACACACCAACAGACTGTAACACACACACACACACACACACACGCACACACACACACTCCTACACACACAGACACACACACACACACACACACACAGAGAACACACACACACACAGAGAACACACACACACACACTCCTACACACACAGACACACACACACAGAACACACACACACACTCCTACACACACAGACACACACACACAGAACACACACACACACACAGAACACACACACACACACTCCTACACACACAGACACACACACACACCTTAAGCAACACTCTTTAATTATATGTGGGGTAAAATGCAAAAAAACGTTCAGTAGTTAAAAAAAAGTACAAAGAAGTAAAAAAAAAAAAAAAAACAAAGTTCTGTATAGTTTGACTACTGCTAGCATCAACAAATATGAGTCTCATATCTGAGCCTGTACAAATATAAAAAATATTAATGTTCTGATTTAAAAAATAAAACGTTCTGTAAATAGTTCCTTTACTATTGTGATAAAAACAGTATCTCTTTTGAGGCTGTTTTATTCTTTCAAATAAATAATAAATATAGCCATTTCTAATCATCAATCTATGCCAGTTTCAGACTTAAACTAATGTACGAATAGAAGTCCCGCCCATTTCGGGCAAACCACGCCCATTTCTGGTTTAGGTCCCGCCCCTACGAGTACAGATACAGATAATTTAGATGAGTAAACAGATACAGATAATGGTGTACTCGCTCATCCCTATTATATACCTTTTTTGCTTGCCATAGAGGGGTTCCCCAACATGTGATGAGCAGGTTCGTGTGGAAAAGTCTTTGTTAGCAGCTCCTGCCAATATGGAAGAACAGGTGGCTGAAGTGAGGGGAACTCTGGGCTCCGGGTTCAGCTGGACAACACACCACAGAGGATTTTGTGGCTGGGTGGAGAAGTTAGTCATGCAGGATGGGGTCAGGAGAACAGAGGATCTTATGGGAGGAACTGCAGGAAGTTTTGGTTTGCTGGAGAAGAGCCGGGGCAGATACATGAGCTCTTTGCTATGGACTGAATCAATGACGGAGCTACAGGTAGGAGTCTTCATGTATCAGAGTCAGTGTGTGATCAGCGGGGCTGAAGAGCATGATTAGTGAATTGAACTTAATTATATTTTATTGTCCTTCTTGGATCAGAGCGGATTTAGTGAGGAATATGGGTTGACCTGAGCCTCGGAGGGCAATTTGGGGGGTTATATGAGCCTTGTGCCCAGATGGCTAAAGGCTTTGTTCTGTTGGTGTTCATGTTCCATGTTCCACCTTTAAAATATACATTTTTAAAGGAAATACTTTACTTTTATTCTGCACCCCTCTAAACACCCCGTGGAGCCATTACTCTGTTAGAAATATTGTTTTTTATGGAAATGTTCCATATTCAGTTTTACAACAAATAAATATGTAGAACTGTACAATTTCTTCTTCATACATTGTGAAGGCTAAATTTTAGATAGACAAAGCACTGTGAAGACTGGCAGACTGGCGAATTGATGATCTTACTGATAATTTTACAGCTTCAATGCGCACGTCATTGGATCAAGTTGCTCCTATGAAAATGAAGGTAATCAGCCAGAGGAGGCTCCTTGGTTTAATTTAGAGCTGCGTATGCTAAAAAGAACTTCAAGAAAGTTAGAAAGGAAATGGCGTTCCACTAAGCTAAAAGAAGTTTATTTATCTTGGAGAGATAGTTTGCTCGTATACAAAAGAGCCCTTCGTAGGGTTAGAACTGAGTATTACTCGTCCCTCATAGAGGAGAACAAGAACAATCCCAGGTTTCTGTTTAGTACTGTAGCCAGATTAATAAAAAACCCAACTTCTGTTGAACCGTGTATCCCTGTAACCCTCAGTAGTGATGCCTTCATGGAATTCTTTACTAATAAAATAGAGTCAATTAGAGAAAAAATCTATAATGTCCTTCTGTCCACTGTTGTCTCTGGTTCGTTGTCCAGTGAAGCAGCTTTAGAATCTGAATCATGTTTAGACAGTTTCTGTCCAGCTGATCTTAATGAGTTAACACAAATTATAGCTTCTTCTAAACCATCTACATGTATGTTGGATCCTGTTCCAACCAGACTTTTTAAAGATGTCTTCCCATTGATTAACACATGGATATTGGACATGATCAATTTGTCTTTAATGAATGGATATGTGCCTAAGGCCTTTAAGGTTGCTGTTATTAAACCTTTACTTAAGAAACCTGATCTTGATCCAGGATCTCCAGGTAATTATCGACCTATATCCAATTTACCCTTCATCTCAAAAATTCTAGAAAAGATAGTTGCAAACCAGTTATGTGATCATCTACACAGTAATAATCTTTTTGAAGAGTTCCAGTCAGGATTTAGATCATCATAGCACTGAAACAGCACTGGTGAAAGTTTCTAATGATATTCTCATGGCCTCAGACAGTGGACTTGTGTCTGTACTTGTCCTGTTAGATCTCAGTGCTGCGTTTGATACTATAGATCATAAGATCCTATTGAAGAGGCTTGAATATGATATTGGGATTCAGAGAACTGCATTAAACTGGTTTGAATCATATTTAACTGAAAGATTCCAGTTTGTTCATGTAAATAATGAATCTTCTTCATATACCAGAGTCAGTCATGGAGTTCCTCAGGGTTCAGTGCTTGGACCAATCCTCTTTACTATATATAGTGGGGCAAAAAAGTATTTAGTCAGCCACCAATTGTGTAAGTTCTCCCACTTAAAAAGATCAGAGAGGCCTGTAATTTTCATCATAGGTATACCTCAACTATGAGAGACAAAATGAGGAAAAAAAATCCAGAAAATCACATTGTCTGATTTTTAAAGAATTTATTTGCAAATTATGGTGGAAAGGACCCAGGGGGACGCCTTTGGGTAGCTATAACGGATATATCTGCCCGTTTTGGCAATAATGGGTGTGCGGGGGTCTAAATCCCATCCTCTGCCTCAGGGGGACATTTTCACATTTATGGAGACTAAATGGATGCTGCACTGAAGGGAAGTGACTGATTTTCTTTCAGGGGGGTTCTTTAAGTCTAAAGTCTCAAGTAATGTGAATGAATGGTTGCTTGCAACATAAAAAGAATTAAAGGGAAGAAACAATTAACTCGACGGATCTGCAGAATTTAGAGAAACATCAAGATGCTTAAAAAAATGTCAATTTTGGCAAACAGGTGCACTGCATCGAAACCCAACCTCTCCTCTGCAAAAAGGAGACCTCTTATCCATAAGAGGAGGATATTTCCTGATGGTTGAAGGATGATTAGTTGCTACTTGTTAGTTGAAGGAGTTACATCTTGTGAGTTTTGGTAGGTTATTCATGTTTACTGGTTATTTTTAGATTATTTTATTCATTTAACTACAGCCTTTCTCCAGCAGGGTTTGTGTGATTTTATCATTTTTATTATTTTCTTTCTCTCCAGTTATTTAGATGACATGGGTTTTTATTATGTCTTTGCCTAATGGTTGATTAGACCTATTTTATGTACTTTCTCTCTTCTTCATGCTTGTTTTTCTGTGCTTTTCTTCAGGTTTTCGTTTCCTCTTATTTCTGTTTTGATTTTATTGTTGTTTTGTTTGGTTTTACTTCAATTTACCTTACTTTATTTTTGTTTTTTTTATTTTTGTTTGTAAGGTGGGCTTCAGAGCCTAACCTGGTTGACACTTGCAGTGGTCGCTGTATATCAGAACAATACACTCTCAGAAATAGAGGTACGAGACAAGGACATTTTTGTACCTATAGGTAAATTGTTTTCAAATGTTCCCTTAAAAGTACAATTTTGGTCTTTAAAAGGTCAGAAATGCTCCTTAGAGTGTTCAAATTGATATAAAGTACAAATTTGTACCATTTCAACTGCACCTGCAACCTGGTCAAGGCTGGTTAATCTCAATTTTATTAAGTTTCATCCATCATTTTCAATATTATGTTTCAGAATGTTGGTTTTAAACTTCAAAACATGGTGTAATTTTATTGTTTTAGTGGAAAAACTTCATAAGGTACAAAAATGGACCTGGACTACAGGGTACACCCCCAGAGACAAGAATTTGTACCCTTCTTGTCGCTGGGGGTGTACCCTGTAGTCCAGGGGTCCAGGGGTCTACAATGTCCTACAATGTCCAGGGGTCTCATTTATAAACGTTGCATACGCACAAAATGGGGCCTGAAAGTAGCGTACGCCACTTTCAAAGCTAAAGTTGTGATTTATAAAAAACGAACTTGACTTGAAAACGTGCACCTGCACTCCAACTCTGACCCGTGCGTACGGACATTTTGGAGACGAGGGGAATCAACGACGCAGTTGGTGAAGTGGTGAACTGCAGTCAGACTGCATGTTACTCCTCTCACACACGTCATTTCACCTCATACCAAATATTAATTATAGATTCATGTTATTATAAACATTCAGAACAACAATAATATCTATATTACAGCTTGTAGTGAGCTGTAGCTCTCCTAAAAACTGTTTTGATACTAAAAGAAATACATCAAATTAATCTCCTCCTCCTCAACAGGAAGTCTTCACTCAGGGAACAATTGGGTCTGAGGGTAATGCAGCGTTTGAGATGACAACAACAAGGTTCATTTAATGTTTTTTAATGTATCATTTAAGGCCCCAACAGCTGTCATCATGTCGCAAAACACACTCTTTATTTCTTTTAATTCATTTGTCACTGAATTAATAGCGCTGATCGTGTCTCTCTGTGTCTGTATCACAGCTTCAGTCAGAACCCGACCACTGCTGGATGCACCGCGGTCACCAGCAGCACTCGTGCAGGGGACAGTCTGATGTCCTCATCCTCGCCTATGTGCAAATGCTGAAAAGACACGACATATTAGTCTGTCTCCTTAAAACATGCTAACATTTGTTAACGTAGCCACGTATTACAAAAGGTGTTTTACTGGGTTTATTAGTTGTTTCTGTCAGGTCGGTGTCGCCCTCCTTCTCTGACACAAGACCGTACACCGTCCTGTCAGCTGCACTGACAGTCTGCACTGCAGACGCTGCAACTCGTAGTTTTTACTTTTATTATTAACACCGCTGCTGTTTCCACCAAATAAAATGTCTCTCCTAGCCTCCACTTCACCCACTAACACTTTCATTTGAAGTTAATCTTCTTGTTTTTTTGTTTATTTGCGATATTTCCCGTCTTCCTCATATGTATCAATATTCATGTCCTGCTTTGCATTGACCTTATATGGCCCGGTTTGGGCGTGTTCAGGGCGGGACATGAGCCAAATTCACGTACGCAAACTTCCAGGAAGAGTGTGATTTATAAAGGGGAAGTTGCTTAGAACTGTGTGTACGCGTGGTTTGAGAAGTCGGAAATCTTTTTGGTGTACGCAAACTTTTTGTTTTGGTCGTACGTACACTTTTAGTAGGGATTCTATGCAATGTTTTATAAATGAGACCCCTGGTCACTAGAAAGAGTTCAGGCATTTTCACTGTGGTTTCCTCTATATGCATGTAAAATCATTTTATTAGTTATTAATAGAGCTTTTTCTGGTCGAACAGGCTTTCCAGAGGTGGCCTAATGCATGATGACGTCATGCGTGTTCACACCCAGGCGTAGCATTTGCTATCACTAGCAAAAGAGATACTTTGCCAGAGGTAGGCATGGATTCTACCAAGAACAAGAAGAGAGCTGCTTCAAGCACCAGCAACACTCCAGCCCAGACCCCAACCAAGAAAAAGAAACCAAGAGTTTATTTCCAGCACAACAAAAAGAGTGAAACTCGAGTCAGATTGACGAAGACAAAGAACAACAGTAAACATCGGTTCTGCTTATGAGAAGTGGAAAATGCTGAGAGGATCTCTCGGTATGAGAAAAGACCTGCAGTGCTTCTGTACCAAGTGAGTCATCTTCTCAGGAAGAAGATCTTTGGTTGGGTGCTGATTGGTTACACCTGTTCCTCGTTTAGCTGTTGCGTGGGTGGAGAAGAGTTTCTTCATGTGTTTCAGATGTTCCTTCGATGCCTCGTTCTTCTCCTGACTGGTAACAATCTATCCAGATCCTGTTCTCTCTCGTGCTTACAGTAAGATGGTTTTCTCCAGTGTGTTTCATGTCCTGATTCCTGTGCTGCTTTCCCCAGGATTACACTTGATGCTTCTGTGTCTCCTCGTGTCTCCCTCCAGCTCTGTGAAACCCGGCGGCGTCATCCGAACCTGTCTCTCCGCCTGCATCTACCTGCTCATTGCCCTGAGTTTGATCATTTTTGAAAATAAAATCAATTTTAACAACTTTGAAATCTGGGTCCAGCCTAAGTTCGACATGTGAATCGTCTCTATTTCCCATAGTAGAAACATGTTTCAGGCTCACAGCTGATTTGGTTTAAATATCATACATCATATTTATTATCTCAGTTGAAGTCATGCCTGCAAATCTGTAAATTGTCCAATACAGGACTGACTCAGCTGTTTCTGAACACTTGTGAGTGCACGTACAGCATGTGCACCTCATGCACAAGCTTACCATTAAAGTTATAATTGGTAATCCTGTTCAGAAACACTTTTATCTTTATACTGGGTGAAAAGGTCCTTCCATACTGAGACTAGTTAATACATTGTGTATTCATAAAAAGGAGCGAAAAAAATCAGACCTTTCTGATACTTGCAAGTCTACAATAACTCTGACCAACCACGGTCATCCGCACCGGATGGCGGTGATTGGTCATTTCCAGGAAGAGGAGAGGAACCAATCAGATACCTTGCCTGCACCCCTTCTATCACGCCCTCTCGCTCCTCGCTACTTGTCACGGCTCGCCCCGCTAAACTGCCAAAAAAAAGAAAGTCAGAGGCAGAAAAAGCTGCTACGAGAAAAGCTCTGGATAAAACGAGAGGACAAACGAGAGTCAACATTGGTAAAGATGAGTACCCTGCTGAGTTCTGCCGGNAGAACCACACGGAGGGACCTAGTGAATGACCTGCAGAGAGCTGGGACCAAAGTAACAAAGGCTACCATCAGTAACACACTACGCCGCCAGGGACTCAAATCCTGCAGTGCCAGACGTGTCCCCCTGCTGAAGCCAGGACACGTCCAGGCCCGTCTGCGGTTTGCTAGAGAGCATTTGGATGATCCAGAAGAGGATTGGGAGAACATCATATGGTCAGATGAAACCAAAATAGAACTTTTTGGTAGAAACTCAACTTGTCGTGTTTGGAGGGGAAAGAATGCTGAGTTGGATCCAAAGAACACCATACCTACTGTAAAGCATGGGGGTGGAAACATCATGCTTTGGGGCTGTTTTTCTGCAAGGGGACCAGGACGACTGATCCGTGTAAAGGAAAGAATGAATGGGGCCATGTATCGTAAGATTTTGAGTGAAAACCTCCTTCCATCAGCAAGGGCATTGAAAATGAGACGTGGCTGGGTCTTTCAGCATGACAATGATCCCAAACACACCGCCCGGGCAACGAAGGAGTGGCTTCGTAAGAAGCATTTCAAGGTCCTGGAGTGGCCTAGCCAGTCTCCAGATCTCAACCCCATAGAAAATCTCTGGAGGGAGTTGAAAGTCCGTGTTGCCCAGCGTCAGCCCCAAAACATCACTGCTCTAGAGGAGATCTGCATGGAGGAATGGGCCAAAATACCAGCAACAGTGTGTGAAAACCTTGTGAAGACTTACAGAAAACGTTTGACCTCTGTCATTGCCAACAAAGGCTATATAACAAAGTATTGAGATTAACTTTTGTTATTGACCAAATACTTATTTTCTACCATAATTTGCAAATAAATTCTTTAAAAATCAGACAATGTGATTTTCTGGATTTTTTTTCCTCATTTTGTCTCTCATAGTTGAGGTATACCTATGATGAAAATTACAGGCCTCTCTGATCTTTTTAAGTGGGAGAACTTACACAATTGGTGGCTGACTAAATACTTTTTTGCCCCACTGTATCCTGTTTCCCCCCCTAACTTTGGCAAATAAGGAGCAATGTTTGGAACATTTTTACTGTCTTTAGTTTTAGTTATATAAGAGGGGACAGAATATTTCAGATAGCTATCTCATAATTATGACTTAGCATCTCATAATTATAAATTACATTTTTCTTTTATTTTCTTCAGAGTTGTGGGAATAGGCTTCCATAACTCTCTGCTGAATTGCTGAAAGAATTGTGGGATATGTAGAACGTGAAAGGATACATCAGACCCATCCTTAAAATTCAGGGAAAAGTAGTACACGTTTCAAGGAAGTATCCCTGGAATTTGGACAGTTCTTGTCACGGCAGTGTGATGTAACAGCCTTCAAATGAGACCTAAGAAGGATGCAGAATCTGAATTTGGAAGCCAGAAGCAGCTGTCAGTATAATCATAGTGTTGTTGTCACGTTTAAGTTTGAAAATAAATACATTTGAAGTGCATATTGCAGAATTTAGCTTTAAACAAGTAAATTGTCTGCGTACATTTTATGAGGATGTGGGCTCAGCCCCCAATGTTCCCAGGTCCAGAAAACGCCCCTGGACGTGATACTCGAGCAGGGGTCAGGTGACGCAGTAAGATTAGGACGTACCGGCCAGCGATTCCATCGGTTATTATTGGGGAACGTGAGATCTCTCCAATAAAATGGATGAGCTGGCGGTTCTAACCCGACATCAGAGGAGGGAATGCAGCCTGTTGTGTTTCACAGAGCTGATTGGTTACACCTGTTCCTCGTTTAGCTGTTGCGTGGGTGGAGAAGAGTTTCTTCATGTGTTTCAGATGTTCCTTCGATGCCTCGTTCTTCTCCTGACTGGTAACAATCTATCCAGATCCTGTTCTCTCTCGTGCTTACAGTAAGATGGTTTTCTCCAGTGTGTTTCATGTCCTGATTCCTGTGCTGCTTTCCCCAGGATTACACTTGATGCTTCTGTGTCTCCTCGTGTCTCCCTCCAGCTCTGTGAAACCCGGCGGCGTCATCCGAACCTGTCTCTCCGCCTGCATCTACCTGCTCATTGCCCTGAGTTTGATCATTTTTGAAAATAAAATCAATTTTAACAACTTTGAAATCTGGGTCCAGCCTAAGTTCGACATGTGAATCGTCTCTATTTCCCATAGTAGAAACATGTTTCAGGCTCACAGCTGATTTGGTTTAAATATCATACATCATATTTATTATCTCAGTTGAAGTCATGCCTGCAAATCTGTAAATTGTCCAATACAGGACTGACTCAGCTGTTTCTGAACACTTGTGAGTGCACGTACAGCATGTGCACCTCATGCACAAGCTTACCATTAAGGCTGCAGTTCCATGTTTGGCCTGACGGGGAAATCATAAACTCAAAAATGTCAAACTTTCTTACAGTCCCTTTAATGTTAAAGGGGTTATGACATCAAAATGCACTTTTTTGAGGTTTTTGGGGTATATCATGATGTGTTGTGCACTGATGAGGCCGTGTGAACGTCCAAAGCGAGTATCAAAGTTCCCGTTTGTGGGCGGTCCGCTTTGTTTCATATTTAAAAAACGGTTAAATCGGAAAGCACCATTTTTTCCTACGTGGCATTTCATCCTACGTATTTCATAGCGTCCAATAAAAGTGCACAGTA
>SSNP01000043.1:783995-839283 GCA_006937955.1 Pachypanchax playfairii
TGATTTCCAAAAGAGAAAGTTAGAATATTCATAAATCATTGACCTGGTAGATAGATAATAGATAACGAACATGAAGATTAAGGTAGTTAGAAGGAGTTGATTCATTAATACTAACATGATCCTCCTGCTGCAGGTTTCTGTAAGACTAAATAGATCAATATGATGATCAATTATCAGATCATTAACTGACAGAGATTTAGATGGAAGAGATCTAACATTCAGTAAACCACATCTAATGGTTTTATTTACAGCTTTTATATTAGTAACTGTATTTATTTTAATCAGATTTTTATTATTTATTTTTCTACTAAATATTTGTTTATTTAATTTGAACCGTGGTTGAGCAGATACCGTCTCTATAGGAAAGTGGGAGGGTAACGACAGAGAAGCTGCAGAGAGGTGTGTAAGACTACAACTCTGCTTCCCGGACTGGACCCTGGACTGGACCCTGGACTGGACCCTGGACTGAACTCTGGACTGGACTCTGGTCTGGAAACTGGACTGGACCCTGGTCTGGACTCTGGACTGGACCCTGGACTGGACCCTGGTTTGGACCCTGGTTTGGACCCTGGACTGGACCCTGGTCTGGACCCTGGACTGGACCCTGGTCTGGACCCTGGTCTGGACCCTGGTCTGGACTCTGGACTGGACCCTGGTCTGGACCCTGGTCTGGATCCTGGTTTGGACCCTGGACTGGACCCTGGACTGGACTTTGGACTGGACTCTGGTCTGAACCCTGGACTGGACCCTGGTCTGGATCCTGATCTGGACCCTTGACTGGACCCTGGTCTGAACCCTGGACTGGACCGTGGACTGGACTCTGGTCTGGACTGGACCCTAGACTGGACTGGACTCTGGACTGGACTCTGGACTGGACTCTGGACTGGACTCTGGTCTGAACCCTGGACTGGACCCTGGTCTGGACCCTGGACTGGACTCTGGTCTGGACCCTGGTCTGGACCCTGGTCTGGACCCTGGACTGGACCCTGGTCTGCACCCTGGACTGGACCCTGGACTGGACTCTGGTCTGGACTGGACCCTAGACTGGACTGGACTCTGGACTGGACTCTGGACTGGACTCTGGTCTGAACCCTGGACTGGACCCTGGTCTGGATCCTGGACTGGACTGGACTGAACTGGACCCTGGACTGGACTCTGGTCTGGACTGGACCCTAAACTGGACTGAACTCTGGACTGGACTCTGGACTGGACCCTGGACTGGACCCTGGTCTGGACCCTGGACTGGACCCTGGTCTGGACCCTGGTCTGGACCCTGGTCTGGACTCTGGACTGGACCCTGGTCTGGACCCTGGTCTGGATCCTGGACTGGACTCTGGACTGGACCCTGGTCTGGACTCTGGACTGGACCCTGGTCTGGATCCTGGTTTGGACCCTGGACTGGACCCTGGTCTGGACTCTGGACTGGACTGGACCCTGGTCTGGGCCCTGGTCTGGATCTTGGTTTGGACCCTGGACTGGACTTTGGACTGGACTCTGGACTGGACCCTGGACTGGACCCTGGTCTGGACCCTGGACAGGACCCTGGTCTGGACCCTGGTCTGGACCCTGGTCTGGACTCTGGACTGGACCCTGGTCTGGACCCTGGTCTGGACCCTGACCTAGACCCTGGTCTGGACCCTGGTCTGGACCCTGGACTGGACCCTGGTCTGGACCCTGGACTGGACCTTGGTCTGGAACCTGATCTGGACCCTGGACTGGACCCTGGACTGGACCCTGGACTGGACTTTGGACTGGACCCTGGTCTGAACCCTGGTTTGGACCCTGGACTGGACCCTGGACTGGACCCTACACTGGACCCTGGCCTGGACCCTGGTCTGGACCCTGGTCTGGACTCTGGACTGGACCCTGGTCTGGACCCTGATCTGGAGCCTGGTCTGGACCCTGGACTCGACCCTGGACTGGACTCTGGACTGGCTCTGGACTGGACCCTGGACTGGACCCTGGTCTGGACCCTGGTCTGGACCCTGGACTGGACCCTGGACTGGACTCTGGACTGGACCCTGGACTGAACCCTGGTCTGGACCCTGGACTGGACCCTGGTCTGGACCCTGGTCTGGGCCCTGGTCTGGATCTTGGTTTGGACCCTGGACTGGACTCTGGACTGGACCCTGGCCTGGACCCTGGACTGGACCCCGGTCTGGACCCTGGTCTGGACCCTGGTCTGGACTCTGGACTGGACCCTGGACTGGACTCTGGACTGGACTCTGGTCTGAACCCTGGACTGGACCCTGGACTGGACTCTGGACTGGACACTGGACTGGACCCTGGACTGGACCCTGGTCTGGACCCTGGACTGGACCCTGGTCTGGACCCTGGTCTGGACCCTGGTCTGGACTCTGGACTGGACCCTGGTCTGGACCCTGGTCTGGACCCTGGTCTGGACTCTGGACTGGACCCTGGTCTGGACCCTGGTCTGGATCCTGGTTTGGACCCTGGACTGGACCCTGGACTGGACTTTGGACTGGACCCTGGTCTGAACCCTGGTTTGGACCCTGGACTGGACCCTGGTCTGGATCCTGGTTTGGACCCTGGTCTGAACCCTGGACTGGACCCTGGTCTGGATCCTGATCTGGACCCTTGACTGGACCCTGGTCTGAACCCTGGACTGGACCGTGGACTGGACTCTGGTCTGGACTGGACCCTAGACTGGACTGGACTCTGGATTGGACTCTGGTCTGNTGTCTGAACCCTGGACTGGACCCTGGACTGGACCCTAGTTTGGACCCTGAACTGGACCCTGGACTGGACCCTGGACTGGACCCTGGTCTGGTCCCTGGACTGGACCCTGGTCTGGACCCTGGACGGGACCCTGGTCTGGACCCTGGTCTGGACCCTGGTCTGGACTCTGGACTGGACTCTGGGCTGGACTCTGGACTGGACCCTGGTCTGGACCCTGGACTGGACCCTGGTCTGGACCCTGGTCTGGACCCTGGTCTGGACTCTGGGCTGGACCCTGGTCTGGACTCTGGACTGGACTCTGTACTGGACCCTGGACTGGACCCTGGTCTGGACCCTGGACTGGACCCTGGTCTGGACCCTGGTCTGGACCCTGGTCTGGACTCTGGACTGGACCCTGGTCTGGACCCTGGACTGGACCCTGGTCTGGACTCTGGACTGGACCCTGGACTGTATTCTGGACTGGACTCTGGTCTGGAAACTGGACTGGAACCTGGTTTGGACCCTGGTCTGGACCCTGGACTGGACCCTGGACTGGACCTTGGTCTGGACCCTGGACTGGACCCTGGTCTGGACCCTGGTCTGGACCCTGGTCTGGACTCTGGACTGGACCCTGGTCTGGAACCTGGACTGGAACCTGGTCTGGACCCTGGACTGGACCCTGGTCTGGACCCTGGACTGGACCCTGGTCTGGACCCTGGTCTGGACCCTGGTCTGGACTCTGGACTGGACCCTGGTCTGGACCCTGGTCTGGATCCTGGTTTGGACCCTGGACTGGACCCTGGACTGGACTTTGGACTGGACTCTGGTCTGAACCCTGGACTGGACCCTGGTCTGGATCCTGATCTGGACCCTTGACTGGACCCTGGTCTGAACCCTGGACTGGACCGTGGACTGGACTCTGGTCTGGACTGGACCCTAGACTGGACTGGACTCTGGATTGGACTCTGGTCTGAACCCTGGACTGGACCCTGGTCTGGATCCTGGACTGGACTGAACTGGACCCTGGACTGGACTCCGGTCTGGACTGGACTGGACTGGACTGGACCCTGGACTGGACTGGACCCTGGTCTGGATCCTGATCTGAACCCTGGATTGGACTCTGGTCTGGACTGGACCCTAAACTGGACTGAACTCTGGACTGGACTCTGGTCTGGAAACTGGACTGGACCCTGGTTTGGACCCTGGACTGGACTCTGGACTGGACCCTGGACTGTACTTTGGACTGGACTCTGGTTTGAACCCTGGACTGGACCCTGGACTGGACCCTGGTCTGGATCCTAGTTTGGACCCTGGACTGGACTTTGGACTGGACTCTAGACTGGACCCTGGACTGGACCCTGGACTGGACTTTGGACTGGACTCTGGTCTGAACCCTGGACTGGATCCTGGTCTGGACTCTGGACTGGACCCTGGACTGTATTCTGGACTGGACTCTGGTCTGGAAACTGGACTGGACCCTGGTTTGGACCCTGGACTGGACTCTGGACTGGACCCTGGACTGTACTTTGGACTGGACTCTGGTCTGAACCCTGGACTGGACCCTGGACTGGACCCTGGTCTGGACCCTGGACTGGACCCTGGTCTGGACCCTGGACTGGACCTTGGTCTGGAACCTGATCTGGACCCTGGACTGGACCCTGGTCTGGACCCTGTACTGGACCCTGGACTGGACCCTGGTCTGGACCCTGGACTGGACCCTGGTCTGGACCCTGGACTGGACCTTGGTCTGGAACCTGATCTGGACCCTGGACTGGACCCTGGTCTGGACCCTGGACTGGACTCTGGTCTGGACCCTGGACTGTACTTTGGACTGGACTCTGGTCTGAACCCTGGACTGGACCCTGGACTGGACCCTGGTCTGGATCCTAGTTTGGACCCTGAACTGGACCCTGGACTGGACTTTGGACTGGACTCTGGTCTGAACCCTGGACTGGATCCTGGTCTGGACTCTGGACTGGACCCTGGACTGTATTCTGGACTGGACTCTGGTCTGGAAACTGGACTGGANGTCCTGGACTGGACCCGGGTCTGGACCCTGGACTGGACCCTGGTCTGAACCCTGGACTGGACCCTGGTCTGGACCCTGGACTGGACCTTGGTCTGGAACCTGATCTGGACCCTGGACTGGACCCTGGTCTGGACCCTGGACTGGACCTTGGTCTGGAACCTGATCTGGACCCTGGACTGGACCCTGGTCTGGACCCTGTACTGGACCCTGGACTGGACCCTGGTCTGGATCCTGGACTGGACTGAACTGGACCCTGGACTGGACTCCGGTCTGGACTGGACTGGACTGGACCCTGGACTGGACTGGACCCTGGTCTGGATCCTGGGCTGGACCCGGGTCTGGACCCTGGACTGGACCCTGGTCTGGACCCTGGACTGGATCCTGGTCTGGACTCTGGACTGGACCCTGGACTGTATTCTGGACTGGACTCTGGTCTGGAAACTGGACTGGAACCTGGTTTGGACCCTGGACTGGACTCTGGACTGGACCCTGGACTGTACTTTGGACTGGACTCTGGTCTGAACCCTGGACTGGACCCTGGACTGGACCCTAGTTTGGACCCTGAACTGGACCCTGGACTGGACTCTGGTCTGGACCTTGGACTGGACTCCGGTCTGGACTGGACTCTGGTCTGGTAACTGGACTGGACCCTGGACTGGACCCTGGACTGGACCCTGGACTGGATCCTGGTTTGGACCCTGGGCTGGACTTTGGACTGGACTCTGGTCTGAAACCTGGACTGGACCCTGGTCTGGACCCTGGACTGGACCTTGGTCTGGAACCTGATCTGGACCCTGGACTGGACCCTGGTCTGGACCTTGGACTGGACTCCGGTCTGGACTGGACTCTGGACCCTGGACTGGACCCTGGTCTGGACCCTGGACTGGACCCTGGTGTGGACCCTGGACTGCATCCTGGACTGGACCCTGGTCTGGACCCTGGATTGTCACGGTTTTTGAGGAGTAATAAATTCAGCCATATTTCTAGAAAGGAGAGCTGCACCATCCAAAGTAGGATGGACGCCGTCTCTTTGAATCAGTCCAGGTTTTCACCAAAACGTCTGCCAATTATCGATGAAGCCCACGAAATGAAGACACGTCATTGTTGGGACATCTACAAATAAAAAAAAAAAGAAATATTAACTTGCCTGCCTTCATTGTTTTCACACTCAAAGTAAGTCATTATATCATATTTATTATATTCTGATGCTTAAAAATGAAAATGGAAAAATAACCCCCAAAACATTTAAATGGGTTTACCCATCGCACAAATTGTAGATTATGTTAAAATGTAAATCTACTTTAAAGATTTTACAGATTCAAATTTGACTTTGTGGCTAATGATGAAAAACATCTTAATTTGGAAATGATTTCGTTAAAAATTATGCAAATATGGAGCATCAAAGGTATTAGTACAACAATGTTCTTGGCATTAAATATTTTCAAGTTCAAGTTATTTACAGCATTTTTCAAAGTTTACATTTTCAATTAATCTCATGCAGTTTCAATTTAATGTCAGAAAATTCATCCACATATTTTTATTCAGTTTTTTTAGGTAAAAGGCTTAATCCTTTTAATGTCTCTTCTAGAAAAGGACATTAATGGTGCATATCTCAGGGTGAAATGTTGTTCTGTTGATGGTTTCCATTAAATGTACCAGAATTCCCCTGAGACACACCACTAGGAAGTGCAATTAAGAGCACAACTGCAATTAAATACACACAATCACCATTACAATAAGCCTCTGTGAAGAAACACAAACATTCATTTTGCACAGAAACACGTATGCAAAACAAGAGTTGTAAAAACACACAAACACTTACCTGTAAAGTCGATTCTAATTACTGTTAGAATGGGGGGGGGGGCAAAGGAGCACAGTCAATAGCAGGATGGAGAAAAATAAAAGCAATTAAAGTCGTGAAAGAAGAAAAAAAGAAATTAAAAAGAAAATCATAATGGGAATTTTAGGCCAACCTATATTTTAAGCAATTAACTAAATAGTTTTCTTGATTATTCTGAGGTGATAAAATTACTCTGCTGTGGGATCAATACAACATTCATAAAATGTTGAAGAGTCTCAGGAAGGTGGTTGGAGGGGAAGGAAAATGTTAGTGGTTTTCTAATACCTACTCTGACCACAAGGGGGGGGGGGNGGGGGGGGGGCAAAGGAGCACAGTCAATAGCAGGATGGAGAAAAATAAAAGCAATTAAAGTCGTGAAAGAAGAAAAAAAGAAATTAAAAAGAAAATCATAATGGGAATTTTAGGCCAACCTATATTTTAAGCAATTAACTAAATAGTTTTCTTGATTATTCTGAGGTGATAAAATTACTCTGCTGTGGGATCAATACAACATTCATAAAATGTTGAAGAGTCTCAGGAAGGTGGTTGGAGGGGAAGGAAAATGTTAGTGGTTTTCTAATACCTACTCTGACCACAAGGGGGGGGGGGGGGTAAATGTACTTCTGGATCTCTGACAACAAAGTTTGAATGGACTGGCATAGAGATGAGGAGTGGATATAACAACTTTTTCATGTGCAAGTAAGAACGTCAGGTGCATTTTAGTCTCTTTGTTTTCACAATGGAAATTGCAAGATGAGCTTTAATTACTAAGACATTGCAGCTTTGCTTGCCAGACCTCACTGATACGTTGTCTCTGAACAACACTTGAAATAGATTTTAAGCTCCCATACAATTCACTTTTCACACACTCTGAATCATTTACTTCTCAATGACATGTAAAAGCCATGCACTGTTCATGCATTGCGTCATACTCTGCTTCAGCCAATCACAAATTTCAAATGCAGTAGCCACCGTTCAACCCTAAGAGGGCAGCACTAAGACGTTTTTAGACCAAAAAGTGTTAAATTACACAAATTTAACAGGAAATGTCAAAAAAAGCCCAAACTGTAAGATTGCATTAGTAAAACCCATGAATACATTTTATAAGCAAAAAAAAGTTGTTTTGGGGAGCAGTTACACTTTAAGGAGCTGTTGGATGATCATTCAGCACGTTGTTTACCAAGCTGGTAATAGCAAGCTATTGTTCCGTGTTTACTTCTAAAATCTGATTTTCCTCCAGTGCTTGTAGGTGTTCACTCCCTCAGCAGTTGTTCAGCATCCTGTTTTATTGCCATGCCTAGTTAAGTTTAGGCAAAGATTGGATTTCTTTTATAAAACACTGCATAGAATCCCTACTGAATGTGTACGTACGCCCAAAAGATTTCCGACTTATAAAACCATGTGTACGCACAGTTGTAAGCAGTTTCCCCTTTATAAATCACACTCTTCCTGGAAGTTTGCGTACGTGAATTTGGCTCATGTCCCTCCGTGAACACGCCCAAACCGGGCCATATAAGGTCAATGCAAAGCAGGACATGAATATTGATGCATATGAGAAAGACGGGAAATATCGCAACTAAACAAAAAAACAAGAAGATAAACTTCAAGTGTTAGTGGGTGAAGTGGAGGCTAGGAGAGACATTTTATTTGGTGGAAACAGCAGCGTTGTTAATAATAAAAGTAAAAACTACGAGTTGCAGCGTCTGCAGTGCAGACTGTCAGTGCAGCTGACAGGACGGTGTACGGTCTTGTGTCAGAGAAGGAGGGCGACACCGACCTGACAGAAACAACTAATAAACCCAGTAAAACACCTTTTGTAATACGTGGCTACGTTAACAAATGTTAGCATGTTTTAAGGAGACAGACTAATATGTCGTGTCTTTTCAGCATTTGCACATAGACGAGGACGAGGACGTCAGACTGTCCCCAGCACCAGTGCTGCTGGTGACCGCGGTGCATCCAGCAGTGGTCGGGTTCTGACTGAAGCTGTGATACAGACACAGAGAGACACGATCAGCGCTATTAATTCCATGATCAATGAATTAAAAGAAATAAAGAGTGTGTTTTGCGACATAATGACAGCTGTTGGTGCCTTAAATGATACATTAAAAACATAAAATGAACTTTGTCGTTGTCATCTCAAACGCTGCATTACACCCTCAGACCCTTGTTCCCTGAGTGAAGACTTCCTGTCGAGGAGGAGATTCATTTTATGTATTTCTCTTAGTATTAAAACAGTTTTTAGGAGAGCTACAGCTCACTACAAGCTGTAATATAGATATTATTACTGTTCTGAATGTTTATAATAACATGAATCTATAATTAATATTTGGTATGAGATGAAATGACGTGTGTGAGAGGAGTAACATGCAGTCTGACTGCAGTTCACCACTTCACCAACTGCGTCGTTGATTCCCCTCGTCTCCAAAATGTCTGTACGCACGGGTCAGAGTTGGTGTACAGGTGCACGTTTTCAAGTCAAGTTTGTTTTTTATAAATCACAACTTTAGCTTTGAAAGTGGCGTACGCTACTTTCAGGCCCCATTTTGTGCGTATGCAATGTTAATAAATGAGACCCCTGAACACTTTCTTTTGGTCATTACCCACAGCTCATGACTGTAGGTGAGGATTGAAATGTGGACTAAATGGTAAACTGTTTTGCCTTTTGGCTCAGCGACAACAGATTGGTACAGTAATAACTTTTGGCCTTCAATAGAGTGTCATTGTTGACTATTAGCAGTTTATTTTTTAAATCTTTCCCTTTACATTTTAATGTAGTAAAAAAATGCTTTGTTGGGAAGTGGATTTTTTTTTTTTTTAAATCACTATTTCCTTTTTTAAATATTTGTAAACAATCAGTTATTCTTATTGCAAAATCACATAATTCTGTCTAGTTTTGTAGTTGTTTTTTCAATTATGCCAGAGTTCTTCTAAATAATGAAACACATTTTTGTAAGCATCTTTACTGCTGTAACATCTTTTACCTTTCCAGCTCCCTCTACAATGATTTAAGATATACATGAAGTCCAGCTGAATGCTTGTTGCCATGTACGATATGAACAGAAGGGTATAAAGATTTTTATTATGAAGGGGGAGCATGTGGGAGTTCTTTTCATCAGCACACTGAAGAGCACTGCCAGTCTATCAAAAAGGAGCCATTCAATTTTCATGAAGGCATTCATTTCAATCCTCTGTAGGAATGTATTATCTGATAAAAGAACACACATAAAACTGTTTACAGCAGAACACAAAGCAAACTACAAATACATAAATACCCAAAATGTACAGTTTGCATCTCTGATTCTACTGAATTATGACTCTTTAAGGCATCTGTTATAGCTCTCACAGTGTTAAATACATGCATTGCTAAATGACAGGAGTTGTCATGAGTCTGGTGGCTGCTCAGTTTTCCTCATCCTTCCCATCTGGGAGCAGTCATCAGCTCTTGAGGAGGTTCCCCAGTGTTTCTTTGTGCTGCATAGATCAAGCCTTCTGTCTCTGAGCTGTTCTTTAGAAGTTCTGACCTCGTGTGCCTAACCGTTCTCTCTCAGTCAGCCCTGCACCATAGAATTTCTGCCTCTACTAACCGTTCCACTCACCTGGCGTCCTTCGCTCCTCAGAGTTGTGAGACGTCAACTACACGTACGGGCCGCCATCTTGGACTACATCACCTTCCTTCTCTGCCCGAAGGTACTGTTACACTGCGACTCACCAACGTGTTACCTTCTGCTGGTTACTCACTTGTTTCCCTCGTCCTGCAGAAGTCTTTTGGTCCACCACCAGGCTGAGGAGATTTTCTGGCTTTGCATAGCTTCATTTTCCACCTTATCTTAGTGTGTGTTGCATATTTCTGGGTTCAACCTCCTTCTTGTCTGACATTACAGGAGTTCTACCTTGAACACCACTGTGGTGTCATGGGAAAAAGACAAACACACACACAGGTTTGTTTTGTAATCCTCATGGGGACCGTCCACTGACTTCCATTAATTTTAGTAACTGGATTTCTGCCTAACCCAAAACCTTGTCCTAACCTTAAAGCTAGACAATGCTTCATGTGATTGGTCGATAGTAGACAATGCTTCATGTGGCTGGTCGATAGTAGACAATGCTTCATGTGGCTGGTCGATAGTAGACAATGCTTCATGTGACTGGTTGATAGTAGACAATGCTTCATGTGATTGGTTGATAGTAGACAATGCTTCACGTGGCTGGTCGATAGTAGACAATGCCTCATGTGGCTGGTCGATAGACAATGCTTCATGTGGCTGGTCGATAGTAGACAATGCTTCATGTGATTGGTTGATAGTAGACAATGCTTCATGTGGCTGGTCGATAGTAGACAATGCCTCATGTGACTGGTTGATAGTAGACAATGCTTCATGTGATTGGTCGATAGTAGACAATGCTTCATGTGATTGGTCGATAGTAGACAATGCTTCATGTGATTGGTCGATAGTAGACAATGCTTCATGTGGCTGGTCGATAGTAGACAATGCCTCATGTGACTGGTTGATAGTAGACAATGCCTCATGTGACTGGTTGATAGTAGACAATGCTTCATGTGATTGGTTGATAGTAGACAATGCTTCACGTGGCTGGTCGATAGTAGACAATGCCTCATGTGACTGGTTGATAGTAGACAATGCCTCATGTGACTGGTTGATAGTAGACAATGCTTCATGTGATTGGTTGATAGTAGACAATGCTTCATGTGGCTGGTCGATAGACAATGCTTCATGTGGCTGGTCGATAGTAGACAATGCCTCATGTGATTGGTCGATAGTAGACAATGCCTCATGTGACTGGTTGATAGTAGACAATGCTTCATGTGATTGGTTTATAGTAGACAATGCTTCATGTGATTGGTTGATAGTAGACAATGCTTCATGTGGCTGGTCGATAGTAGACAATGCTTCATGTGATTGGTTGATAGTAGACAATGCTTCATGTGATTGGTTGATAGTAGACAATGCTTCATGTGGCTGGTCGATAGTAGACAATGCCTCATGTGACTGGTTGATAGTAGACAATGCCTCATGTGACTGGTTGATAGTAGACAATGCTTCATGTGATTGGTTGATAGTAGACAATGCTTCATGTGGCTGGTCGATAGTAGACAATGCTTCATGTGGCTGGTCGATAGTAGACAATGCTTCATGTGATTGGTTGATAGTAGACAATGCTTCATGTGGCTGGTCGATAGTAGACAATGCCTCATGTGACTGGTTGATAGTAGACAATGCCTCATGTGACTGGTTGATAGTAGACAATGCTTCATGTGGCTGGTCGATAGTAGACAATGCTTCATGTGACTGGTTGATAGTAGACAATGCTTCATGTGGCTGGTCGATAGTAGACAATGCCTCATGTGACTGGTTGATAGTAGACAATGCTTCATGTGATTGGTTGATAGTAGACAATGCTTCATGTGATTGGTCGATAGTAGACAATGCTTCATGTGGCTGGTCGATAGTAGACAATGCCTCATGTGACTGGTTGATAGTAGACAATGCTTCATGTGACTGGTCGATAGTAGACAATGCCTCATGTGACTGGTTGATAGTAGACAATGCTTCATGTGATTGGTTGATAGTAGACAATGCTTCATGTGATTGGTCGATAGTAGACAATGCTTCATGTGGCTGGTCGATAGACAATGCTTCATGTGGCTGGTCGATAGTAGACAATGCTTCATGTGGCTGGTAGATAGTAGACAATGCTTCATGTGATTGGTCGATAGTAGACAATGCTTCATGTGGCTGGTCGATAGAGAATGCTTCATGTGGCTGGTCGATAGTAGACAATGCTTCATGTGATTGGTTGATAGTAGACAATGCTTCACGTGGCTGGTCGATAGTAGACAATGCTTCATGTGACTGGTTGATAGTAGACAATGCCTCATGTGACTGGTTGATAGTAGACAATGCTTCATGTGATTGGTCGATAGTAGACAATGCTTCATGTGATTGGTCGATAGTAGACAATGCTTCATGTGGCTGGTCGATAGTAGACAATGCTTCATGTGATTGGTTGATAGTAGACAATGCTTCACGTGGCTGGTCGATAGTAGACAATGCCTCATGTGACTGGTTGATAGTAGACAATGCCTCATGTGGCTGGTCGATAGTAGACAATGCTTCATGTGACTGGTGGATAGTAGACAATGCTTCATGTGGCTGGACGATAGACAATGCTTCATGTGATTGGTCGATAGTAGACAATGCTTCATGTGATTGGTCGATAGTAGACAATGCTTCATGTGATTGGTCGATAGACAATGCTTCATGTGGCTGGTCGGTAGTAGACAATGCTTCATGTGGCTGGTCGATAGACAATGCTTCATGTGGCTGGTCGATAGTAGACAATGCTTCATGTGGCTGGTCGATAGTAGACAATGCTTCATGTGACTGGTTGATAGTAGACAATGCTTCATGTGATTGGTCGATAGTGGACAATGCTTCATGTGGCTGGTCGATAGACAATGCTTCATGTGGCTGGTCGATAGTAGACAATGCTTCATGTGATTGGTCGATAGTAGACAATGCTTCATGTGGCTGGTCGATAGTAGACAATGCTTCATGTGATTGGTTGATAGTAGACAATGCTTCATGTGGCTGGTCGATAGTAGACAATGCTTCATGTGGCTGGTCGATAGTAGACAATGCTTCATGTGACTGGTCGATAGTAGACAATGCCTCATGTGACTGGACGATAGACAATGCTTCATGTGATTGGTCGATAGTAGACAATGCTTCATGTGATTGGTCGATAGTAGACAATGCTTCATGTGATTGGTCGATGGACAATGCTTCATGTGATTGGTCGATAGTAGACAATGCTTCATGTGATTGGTCGATGGACAATGCTTCATGTGATTGGTCGATAGTAGACAATGCTTCATGTGATTGGTCGATAGTAGACAATGCTTCATGTGATTGGTCGATAGTAGACAATGCTTCATGTGATTGGTCGATAGTAGACAATGCTTCATGTGGCTGGTCGATAGTAGACAATGCCTCATGTGACTGGTTGATAGTAGACAATGCCTCATGTGATTGGTTGATAGTAGACAATGCTTCATGTGATTGGTTGATAGTAGACAATGCTTCATGTGGCTGGTCGATAGTAGACAATGCTTCATGTGATTGGTTGATAGTAGACAATGCTTCATGTGATTGGTTGATAGTAGACAATGCTTCATGTGGCTGGTCGATAGACAATGCTTCATGTGGCTGGTCGATAGTAGACAATGCTTCATGTGATTGGTCGATAGTAGACAATGCTTCATGTGATTGGTCGATAGTAGACAATGCTTCATGTGATTGGTCGATAGTAGACAATGCTTCATGTGGCTGGTCGATAGTAGACAATGCTTCATGTGATTGGTCGATAGTAGACAATGCTTCATGTGATTGGTGATAGTAGACAATGCTTCACGTGGCTGGTCGATAGTAGACAATGCCTCATGTGACTGGTTGATAGTAGACAATGCCTCATGTGACTGGTTGATAGTAGACAATGCTTCATGTGATTGGTTGATAGTAGACAATGCTTCATGTGATTGGTCGATAGTAGACAATGCTTCATGTGACTGGTTGATAGTAGACAATGCTTCATGTGATTGGTTGATAGTAGACAATGCTTCATGTGGCTGGTCGATAGTAGACAATGCTTCATGTGATTGGTTGATAGTAGACAATGCTTCATGTGGCTGGTCGATAGACAATGCTTCATGTGGCTGGTCGATAGTAGACAATGCTTCATGTGATTGGTTGATAGTAGACAATGCTTCATGTGATTGGTCGATAGTAGACAATGCTTCATGTGATTGGTCGATAGTAGACAATGCTTCATGTGATTGGTCGATAGTAGACAATGCTTCATGTGATTGGTCGATAGTAGACAATGCTTCATGTGGCTGGTCGATAGTAGACAATGCCTCATGTGACTGGTTGATAGTAGACAATGCTTCATGTGATTGGTTGATAGTAGACAATGCTTCATGTGATTGGTTGATAGTAGACAATGCTTCATGTGATTGGTTGATAGTAGACAATGCTTCATGTGATTGGTTGATAGTAGACAATGCTTCATGTGATTGGTCGATAGTAGACAATGCTTCATGTGGCTGGTCGATAGTAGACAATGCTTCATGTGACTGGTCGATAGTAGACAATGCCTCATGTGACTGGTTGATAGTAGACAATGCTTCATGTGATTGGTCGATAGTAGACAATGCTTCATGTGATTGGTCGATAGTAGACAATGCTTCATGTGGCTGGTCGATAGACAATGCTTCATGTGGCTGGTCGATAGTAGACAATGCTTCATGTGGCTGGTCGATAGTAGACAATGCTTCATGTGATTGGTCGATAGTAGACAATGCTTCATGTGATTGGTCGATAGTAGACAATGCTTCATGTGGCTGGTCGATAGTAGAAAATGCTTCATGTGATTGGTTGATAGTAGACAATGCTTCATGTGGCTGGTCGATAGTAGACAATGCTTCATGTGACTGGTTGATAGTAGACAATGCCTCATGTGACTGGTTGATAGTAGACAATGCTTCATGTGATTGGTTGATAGTAGACAATGCTTCATGTGATTGGTCGATAGTAGACAATGCTTCATGTGATTGGTCGATAGTAGACAATGCTTCATGTGGCTGGTCGATAGACAATGCTTCATGTGGCTGGTCGATAGTAGACAATGCTTCATGTGGCTGGTCGATAGTAGACAATGCTTCATGTGGCTGGTCGATAGTAGACAATGCTTCATGTGATTGGTTGATAGTAGACAATGCTTCACGTGGCTGGTTGATAGTAGACAATGCCTCATGTGATTGGTCGATAGTAGACAATGCTTCATGTGATTGGTTGATAGTAGACAATGCTTCATGTGATTGGTCGATAGTAGACAATGCTTCATGTGGCTGGTCGATAGACAATGCTTCATGTGGCTGGTCGATAGTAGACAATGCCTCATGTGACTGGTTGATAGTAGACAATGCTTCATGTGATTGGTCGATAGTAGACAATGCTTCATGTGATTGGTCGATAGTAGACAATGCTTCATGTGGCTGGTCGATAGTAGACAATGCTTCATGTGACTGGTCGATAGTAGACAATGCTTCATGTGATTGGTCGATAGTAGACAATGCTTCATGTGATTGGTCGATAGTAGACAATGCTTCATGTGATTGGTCGATAGTAGACAATGCTTCATGTGGCTGGTCGATAGTAGACAATGCCTCATGTGACTGGTTGATAGTAGACAATGCTTCATGTGATTGGTCGATAGTAGACAATGCTTCATGTGATTGGTCGATAGCAGACAATGCTTCATGTGATTGGTCGATAGTAGACAATGCTTCATGTGGCTGGTCGATAGTAGACAATGCTTCATGTGACTGGACGATAGACAATGCTTCATGTGATTGGTCGATAGTAGACAATGCTTCATGTGATTGGTCGATAGTAGACAATGCTTCATGTGATTGGTCGATAGTAGACAATGCTTCATGTGATTGGTCGATAGTAGACAATGCTTCATGTGATTGGTTGAGTAATGCGTTCATCTTTCTCTTTCTATGATTGTGAGATTCTGCTTGTTACTTTAACTAGCAGATTTTAGATGCTCTTCTTCATCATACGTGATTCCAATGGACAGGTAGTTAATTTTCTTCTGCAGGACTTAATGCAGAGGATCAATCCAGTGTGTTGTCAGTCTCACACACACACACTTTTTATTTTATAATCGTGTTCTTCATAAATAAATAAAGGAAACAATTAGGTGCTTGCAGACAGGTAAATAATAGACCTATATAATTTATTTCAAAACAGAAGCTGTTCCACATCCTGTTGTTACATGGAAGCAGCAGCTGGTGCAAGAGACATCGGTGTGTAAAGAGCTAAAGGTTCGGACTAAATCGGTCCTGAAAAATTAAGAGGACACAATAAGGTCTCTTAAGGAAGTGAAGGAGTTAATTATAATAAACAAACTGTTGAAATCAACGACTCCATCAAACAAGTTGCTGCTTGTGCTTCACACATAATGAATAAATAACTAATGCCGGGCGGACACTGTGCAATTTCAAGGGGATTTCGCCACGATTTTGCCGTCGCAGACAACGCTGCGTCATCGTGGAAACATCGTAGCGTCGGGATGTCCGGTCGGGAGGTCGTAAGCCGTACAGTGTGAGAACACTCACGAGGAAGGATTAATTGCTGCTACGTTCTAACGATAATGCTGCGACCTCCCGATCAAACTTATGGCATGTCAGAAATTTTTGCCGTAGCTCGAACAGTGTGAGCGGAGTTACGCCACAATTCTACATTCGCACCTGCGCAGAAGACACCGGTGGAGCAACATTGGATGGCTAATGCTAACGTGAAAGTATCATAGCTACTGTAAAATAATATATAGTTAAACATTAACGTTACCTCAAGCCCCTGATGAAGGATGGACATCCCATACCAACCACGTCTCCTCAGCCATTCACGTACCCAAATCCTTTTCTTTTTTTTTTAGTTTCACCTTCACGTACCCAAATCGTTTTCTTTATTTGTTTCAGCGCACAAGACAGCGCACACAACTGCAACAACTTTCTGCCTGCTCGCCATCTTTTTGTCAGGCCCGCTGTGGTTGTCATAGGAACTAGGAACCTTTGTTTTTCGTTGTTCACACTCGAGCGCGTCGTGCTGTCACACGCCGACTGATGCCGACAAGTAGTCGTGGTTGTCAATAATCGTGGCTGACAGCAGTCGTACAGTATGAGTACACGTGTCGTAGGGTCAAATAGAGTACTAATGACAAACCCGGTCGTGCAGTGGGAGCATTTCCCCGACAGTCAGATTTCTAAAATCGCACAGTGTCCGCCTGGCATTAGTTATAATTTGAAACAGACCTTTTTATGATTAATTAATGTCTTGTTTATTTGGAAAGCGTTATCTGCAGGAGCCGCATGTGCTCACCCAGCATCTGCACGGTCATGGAAGACGTGCTTCCTCCCTCCGGGGTGCAGGTACTACTAAATCCTCCAATAATACAAGATCAGCCATCCTACGATCTCTAATACTTCTTTATAACTTTGAACACCAATTAATGTGACAAAGCTGTTTAATAACACACATAATTACTAATTGGTTCAGAGGTAATTTGTAGATGAGGAACACGCGTGGGTCACTGAGACCTTCAGAATTTCAGTTCTACCACTAGATGCTGTGAGTACGGATGACCAGGGGTCTCATTTATAAACGTTGCATACGCACAAAATGGGGCCTGAAAGTAGCGTACGCCACTTTCAAAGCTAAAGTTGGGATTTCTAAAAAACGAACTTGACTTGAAAACATGCGCACCTGTACGCCAACTCTGAGTGCGTACGGACATTTTGGAGACGAGGGGAATCAACGACGCAGTTGGTGAAGTGGTGAACTGCAGTCAGACTGCATGTTACTCCTCTCACACGTCATTTCACCTCATACCAAATATTAATTATAGATTCATGTTATTATAAACATTCAGAACAACAATAATATCTATATTACAGCTTGTAGTGAGCTGTAGTTCTCCTAAAACATTTTTCAATACAAAGAGAAATACGTACATAAAATTAATCTCCTCCTCGACAGGAAGTCTTCACTCAGGGAACAAGGGTCTGAGGGTGTAATGCAGCGTTTGAGATGACAACGACAAAGTTCATTTTATGTTTTTAATGTATCATTTAAGGCACCAACAGCTGTCATCATGTCGTAAAACACACTCTTTATTTCTTTTAATTCATTGGTCATGGAATTAATAGCGCTGATCGTGTCTCTCTGTGTCTGTATCACAGCTTCAGTCAGAACCCGACCACTGCTGGATGCACCGCGGTCACCAGTAGCACTGGAGCTGGGGACAGTCTGACGACCTCATCCTCGTCTATGTGCAAATGCTGAAAAGACACGACATATTAGTCTGTCTCCTTAAAACATGCTAACATTTGTTAACGTAGCCTCGTATTACAAACAGTGTTTTACTGGGTTTATTTGTTGTTTCTGTCAGGTCGGTGTCGCTCTCCTTCTCTGACACAAGACCGTGCACCGTCCACTCAGCTGCACTGACAGTCTCTCCTAGCCTCCACTTCACCCACTAACACTTTCATTTTCGTCTCTGTGAAGTTTATCTTCTTGTTTTCTTGTTTAGTTGCGATATTTCCTGTCTTCCTCATATGTATCAATATTCATGTCCTGCTTTGCATTGACCTTATATGGCCCTGTTTGGGCGTGTTCAGGGCGGGGCATGAGCCAAATTCACGTACGCACACTTCCAGGTAGAGTGTGATTTATAAAGGGGAAACTGCTTACAACTGTGCGTACACATGGTTTTATAAGTTGGAAATTTTTTTGGCGTACGCAAACTTTTTGTTTTGGTCATACGTACACTTTTAGTAGGGTTTCTACGCAATGTTTTATAAATGAGACCCCAGAGCTGTACTTATATTTAGGAACATTTCTACACATAAGTACAAATTGATAAATGCCACACGATGTGTAGAATTGTTCCAACACATGAAATACACACAGATCTGTGTGTAAGACCGATTTCTAAATGAGGGCCCTGGATATGCTCCTTTAGACATGTCTCGGTAAAATACTTGAAGCTGCATTTCTGATACTCTGGCTGGGTGAGTTTCATGTTAATCCATCCTATTAACAAGAGATCTCACATTCATCAGTCTGACTGATGGAAGAAGGTTTAAACGTCCTCTTTCTATCGCTTCCATTTGCACCTGCTTTTCACCCACATCTTTTTATTTTTAGCTTATCGTGAATTTTGAAGTCTCAGTTTGAGGATTTGATAGTTAGAAATGTCCATCAGCTGCTCTTTCTCATAACCAAGTCTCTTATTACCATGGTTACGCACCATAACAAGTGGTAAAAAGTGACAAATCAAGCAAAACAAATTCAATTAGCACAGAATCCAAATCAGAGTGAAAAGAACAAAAACAAGCAAGAAATACTCAAAAAGATCAAACCTGTTGGTGATATGACAGAACTGCTCCAACAAGCTGCCACCATGTGCAGTGCTATTCATGTTCCTAAATATATGAAGTATGTTGATATATAAAACAGTTTGTGCTATAATGTCCCAGTATTCACATGCTTTAATAAATATTAGATGCACAGAAAGCTAGTGTATTTGATTTTTATTTGGGAAGAGGTGGGAAGGCTAGTCTGTCTTCTTAGTGATAATTTCTCCTGCCTTAGAATAAATCCTCTCACATGGAACCAAAGTAGCAATAGTAGTAATGTTCATCCAGGTTTGGGTAAACTTTCATTCTAGTTGTCTGAAAACAGAGAAGAAGTTAAAGGACCGGTCACATTGCTTCATACTGCAGCATCTGAGGTGGCATCCATCACCTTCCTCTCCATCACATGACTGTCCAGACCAACACCTAGAGAGAAATAATAACTTTGCTTCACACTTTTTAAATCCCCTTTTAGAATTATTAAAAAACTTTTTATTGATTAACTTTATTTAGATTTATTAAAGACATTTAAGGATATTTGTATTTTCAAAATCTAATTTGAAGTTGCATTTTTTTAAAGTTTAATGTTTGTATATTTAAAACAAAGTGCAAGCAGTCTGAATAGGAACAGATTTCGATCAGGCTATTGGCAGAACCACAAAACACACGCAGTCTCACACTCATTGATACACACACACACATGCACACACACATGCTCACACACACACACACACACACTGCTTTGTTGATACACACACGCACACTGCTTTGTTGATACACGCACACACACACACTGCTTTGTTGATACACGCACACACACACACACACACACTGCTTTGTTGATACACACACACACTGCTTTGTTGATACACACACACACACACACACACTGCTTTGTTGATACACACACACACACACACACACACACACACACTGCTTTGTTGATACACGCACACACACACACTGATTTGTTGATACACACACACACACACACATACACACACACTGCTTTGTTGATACACGCACACACACACACTGCTTTGTTGATACACGCACACACACACACTGATTTGTTGATACACACACACACACACACATACACACACACTGCTTTGTTGATACACACACACACACACACACACACACACACTGATTTGTTGATACACACACACACACACACAGATATGTTGATACACACACACACACACACACACACACACACTGCTTTGTTGATACACGCAAACACACACACACACTGCTTTGTTGATACACGCACACACACACTGATTTGTTGATACACGCGCACACACACTGCTTTGTTGATACACGCACACACACACACTGCTTTGTTGATACACGCACACACACACACTGCTTTGTTGATACACGCACACACACACACACACTGCTTTGTTGATACACACACACACACACACACACACACACTGCTTTGTTGATACACGCAAACACACACACACACTGCTTTGTTGATACACACACACACACACACATACACACACACTGCTTTGTTGATACACACACACACACACTGCTTTGTTGATACACACACACACACACACACACACACACACTGCTTTGTTGATACACGCAAACACACACACACACTGCTTTGTTGATACACACACGCACACTGCTTTGTTGATACACGCACACACACACACTGCTTTGTTGATACACGCACACACACACACTGATTTGTTGATACACACACACACACACACTGCTTTGTTGATACACACACACACACACACACACACACACTGCTTTGTTGATACACGCAAACACACACACACACTGCTTTGTTGATACACACACACACACACACACACACACACACTGCTTTGTTGATACACGCACACACACACACTGATTTGTTGATACACACACACACACACACTGATTTGTTGATACACGCACACACACACTGATTTGTTGATACACGCACACACACACACTGCTTTGTTGATACACGCACACACACACACACACACACAGACACGCATACACACACACACATGCACACACACATGCTCACACACACACACACACACTGCTTTGTTGATACACACCCGCACACTGCTTTGTTGATACACGCACACACACACACTCTTTGTTGATACACGCACACACACACACACTGATTTGTTGATACACACACACACACACACTGCTTTGTTGATACACACACACACACACACACACACACACTGCTTTGTTAATACACACACACACACACACACTGCTTTGTTGATACACACACGCACACTGCTTTGTTGATACACGCACACACACACTGCTTTGTTGATACACGCAACACACACACACACACTGCTTTGTTGATACACACAAACACACACACACACTGCTTTGTTGATACACGCACACACACACACTGCTTTGTTGATACACGCACACACACACACTGATTTGTTGATACACGCACACACACACACACACTGCTTTGTTGATACACACACAAACACTGCTTTGTTGATACACACACTGCTTTGTTGATACACGCACACACACACACTGATTTGTTGATACACACACACACACACACTGCTTTGTTGATACACACACGCACACTGCTTTGTTGATACACGCACACACACACACTGCTTTGTTGATACACGCACACACACACACTGATTTGTTGATACACGCACACACACACACACACTGCTTTCTTGATACACACACAAACACTGCTTTGTTGATACACACACTGCTTTGTTGATACACGCACACACACACACTGATTTGTTGATACACACACACACACACACTGATTTGTTGATACACACACACACACACACACACACTGCTTTGTTGATACACACACACACACACTGCTTTGTTGATACACGCACACACACACTGATTTGTTGATACACGCGCACACACACTGCTTTGTTGATACACGCACACACACACTGATTTGTTGATACACGCACACACACACACTGATTTGTTGATACACGCACACACACCCACAGACTTGTTGATACACACACACACACTGCTTTGTTGATACACGCACACACACACACTGATTTGTTGATACACACACACACACACACTGCTTTGTTGATACACACACACACACACACACACACACACACTGCTTTGTTGATACACACACACACACACACACACACACACACACACTCGCTTTGTTGATACACACACACACACACACATACACACACTGCTTTGTTGATACACGCAAACACACACACACACTGCTTTGTTGATACACGCACACACACACACACACACACACACTGCTTTGTTGATACACACACGCACACTGCTTTGTTGATACACGCACACACACACACTGCTTTGTTGATACACGCACACACACACACTGCTTTGTTGATACACGCACACACACACACACACTGATTTGTTGATACACACACACACACACTGATTTGTTGATACACACACACACACACCCTTCTTTTTTGATACACGCACACACACACTGCTTTGTTGATACACGCAAACACACACACACACTGCTTTGTTGATACACACACACACACACACACACACACACCTGCTTTGTTGATACACACACACACACACACACACTGCTTTGTTGATACACACACAAACACTGCTTTGTTGATACACACACTGCTTTGTTGATACACGCACACACACACACTGATTTGTTGATACACGCACACACACACTGCTTTGTTGATACACGCAAACACACACACACACTGCTTTGTTGATACACACACACACACACACACACACACACTGCTTTGTTGATACACGCACACACACACACACCACACACACTTCTTTGTTGATACACACACACACACACACACACTTCTTTGTTGATACACACACACACACACACTGCTTTGTTGATACACACACACACACACACACACACACACACATCCATACACACACACACACACACACACACACACACACACTGCTTTGTTGATACACGCACACACACACACTTATTTTTTGATACACACACACACACACACATACACACACACTGCTTTGTTGATACACACACACACACACTGCTTTGTTGATACACGCACACACACACACTGCTTTGTTGATACACGCACACACACACACTGATTTGTTGATACACACACACACACACACTGCTTTGTTGATACACACACACACACACACACACACACACACTGCTTTGTTGATACACACACACACACACTGCTTTGTTGATACACGCACACACACACTGATTTGTTGATACACGCACACACACACTGATTTGTTGATACACGCACACACACACACAGTTTGTTGATACACGCACACACACCACACACTGCTTTGTTGATACACACACAAACACTGCTTTGTTGATACACACACTGCTTTGTTGATACACGCACACACACACACTGCTTTGTTGATACACACACACACACACACTCACACACACTGCTTTGTTGATACACGCACACACACACACACACTGCTTTGTTGATACACGCACACACACACTGATTTGTTGATACACGCACACACACACATGATTTGTTGATACACGCACACACACACACTGCTTTGTTGATACACGCAAACACACACACACACTGCTTTGTTAATACACGCACACACACACACTGCTTTGTTGATACACGCACACACACACACTGATTTGTTGATACACACACACACACACACTGCTTTGTTGATACACACACACACACACACACACACTGCTTTGTTTATACACGCACACACACACACACACTGCTTTGTTGATACACACACAAACACTGCTTTGTTGATACACACACTGCTTTGTTGATACACGCACACACACACACTGATTTGTTGATACACACACACACACACTGATTTGTTGATACACGCACACACACACACTGATTTGTTGATACACGCACACACACACACTGCTTTGTTGATACACGCAAACACACACACACACTGCTTTGTTGATACACACACACACACACACACACACACACTGCTTTGTTGATACACGCACACACACACACACTGATTTGTTGATACACACACACACACACACTGCTTTGTTGATACACACACACACACACACACACACACACACATGCTTTTTTGATACACGCACACACACACACACACTGCTTTGTTGATACACACACGCACACTGCTTTGTTGATACACGCACACACACACACTGCTTTGTTGATACACGCACACACACACACTGATTTGTTGATACACTCACACACACACACTGATTTGTTGATACACGCACACACACACTGCTTTGTTGATACACGCACACACACACCGATTTGTTGATACACACACACACACACACACACACACACACACACCTTTGTTGATACACACACACACACACACTGATTTGTTGATACACACACACACACACACATACACACACACACTGCTTTGTTGATACACGCAAACACACACACACACTGCTTTGTTGATACACACACACACACACACACACTTCTTTGTTGATACACACACACACACTGCTTTGTTGATACACACACTGCTTTGTTGATACACGCACACACACACACTGATTTGTTGATACACACACACACACACACACACACACACTGCTTTGTTGATACACACACACACACACTGCTTTGTTGATACACGCACACACACACTGATTTGTTGATACACGCACACACACACACTGCTTTGTTGATACACGCACACACACACACTGATTTGTTGATACACACACACACACACACACACACACACACTGCTTTGTTGATACACACACACACACACACACACACACACACACTGCTTTGTTGATACACGCAAACACACACACACTCTGTTTGTTGATACACACACACACACACACACACTGATTTGTTGATACACACACACACACACACTGCTTTGTTGATACACGCACACACACACTGCTTTGTTGATACACGCACACACACACTGATTTGTTGATACACGCGCACACACACACTGCTTTGTTGATACACACGCACACACACACACACTGATTTGTTGATACACACACACACACACTGCTTTGTTGATACACACACACACACACACACACACTGCTTTGTTGATACACACACACACACACACACACACACCCACTGCTTTGTTGATACACACACACACACACACACACACACACACTGCTTTGTTGATACACGCACACACACACACTGATTTGTTGATACACACACACACACACACATACACACACACTGCTTTGTTGATACACACACACACACACTGCTTTGTTGATACACGCACACACACACACTTCTTTGTTGATACACACACACACACTGATTTGTTGATACACACACACACACACACATACACACACACTGCTTTGTTGATACACACACACACACACTGATTTGTTGATACACGCACACACACACACTGATTTGTTGATACACGCACACACACACACTGCTTTGTTGATACACGCACACACACACACACACTGATTTGTTGATACACGCACACACACACACTGATTTGTTGATACACGCACACACACACTGATTTGTTGATACACGCACACACACACACTGATTTGTTGATACACGCACACACACACTGCTTTGTTGATACACGCAAACACACACACACACTGCTTTGTTGATACACACACACACACACACACACACACACTGCTTTGTTGATACACGCACACACACACACTGATTTGTTGATACACACACACACACACACATACACACACACTGCTTTGTTGATACACACACACACACACTGCTTTGTTGATACACGCACACACACACTGATTTGTTGATACACGCGCACACACACTGCTTTGTTGATACACGCACACACACACACTGCTTTGTTGATACACGCACACACACACTGATTTGTTGATACACGCACACACACACACTGATTTGTTGATACACGCACACACACACACTGCTTTGTTGATACACACACTGCTTTGTTGATACACGCACACACACACACTGTTTTGTTGATACACACACACACACACACTTCTTTGTTGATACACGCACACACACACAGATTTGTTGATACACGCACACACACACACTGATTTGTTTATACACGCACACACACACACAGCTTTGTTGATACACGCACACACACACACACACTGATTTGTTGATACACGCACACACACACACTGATTTGTTGATACACACACACACACACACACACACACACACTGCTCTGTTGATACACGCACACACACACACACACTGCTATGTTGATACACACACACACACACACACTGCTTTGTTGATACACGCACACACACACACTGATTTGTTGATACACACACACACACACACTGCTTTGTTGATACACACACACACACACACACACACACACTGCTTTGTTGATACACGCAAACACACACACACACTGCTTTGTTAATACACGCACACACACACACTGATTTGTTGATACACGCGCACACACACTGCTTTGTTGATACACTCACACACACACTGATTTGTTGATACACACACACACACTGATTTGTTGATACACACACACACACACACACTGCTTTGTTGATACACGCACACACACACTGATTTGTTGATACACGCGCACACACACTGCTTTGTTGATACACGCACACACACACTGATTTGTTGATACACACACACACACACACACACACACACACACACTGCTTTTTTTATACACACACACACACACACATACACACACACTGCTTTGTTGATACACACACACACACACTGCTTTGTTGATACACGCACACACACACTGATTTGTTGATACACGCACACACACACACTGCTTTGTTGATACACGCACACACACACAGATTTGTTGATACACGCACACACACACACACATTTGTTGTGACACGCACACACACACACTGATTTGTTGATACACACACACACACACACTGATTTGTTGATACACGCACACACACACACTGCTTTGTTGATACACGCACACACACACACACACTGCTTTGTTGATACACGCACACACACACTGATTTGTTGATACACGCACACACACACTCTGATTTGTTGATACACGCACACACACACTGCTTTGTTGCTACACGCAAACACACACACACACTGCTTTGTTGATACACACACACACACACACACACACACACACTGCTTTGTTGATACACGCACACACACACACTGATTTGTTGATACACGCACACACACACACTGCTTTGTTGATACACGCACACACACACACTGATTTGTTGATACACACACACACACACACTGACATGTTGATACACGCACACACACACACACTGATTTGTTGATACACACACACACACACACTGCTTTGTTGATACACACACACACACACACACACACACACACCTTTTGTTGATACACACACACACACACACTGCTTTGTTGATACACACACACACACACACACACACACACACTGCTTTGTTGATACACACACTCACACACACACTGCTTTGTTGATACACGCACACACACACTGATTTGTTGATACACACACACACACTGATTTGTTGATACACGCACACACACACACTGATTTGTTGATACACACACACACACACACACACTGCTTTGTTGATACACACACAAACACTGCTTTGTTGATACACACACACACACACACACACACACACTGCTTTGTTGATACACGCACACACACACACACCTCTTTGTTGATACACGCACACACACACACTGCTTTGTTGATACACGCACACACACACACACACTGCTTTGTTGATACACGCACACACACACTGATTTGTTGATACACACACACACACTGATTTGTTGATACACACACACACACACATGCTTTGTTGATACACACACACACACACACACTGCTTTGTTGATACACACACGCACACTGCTTTGTTGATACACGCACACACACACAATGATTTGTTAATACACGCACACACACACACCGCTTTGTTGATACACACACACACACACACACACACACTGCTTTGTTGATACACACACGCACACTGCTTTGTTGATACACGCACACACACACACTGATTTGTTGATACACACACACACACACACTGCTTTGTTGATACACGCACACACACACTGATTTGTTGATACACGCACACACACACTGATTTGTTGATACACGCACACACACACTCATTTGTTTATACACACACACACACACACTGCTTTGTTGATACACGCAAACACACACACACACTGCTTTGTTGATACACGCACACACACACTGATTTGTTGATACACGCACACACACACACACACTGCTTTGTTGATACACGCACACACACACTGATTTGTTGATACACGCGCACACACACTGCTTTGTTGATACACGCACACACACACACTGGTTTGTTGATACACGCACACACACACTGCTTTGTTGATACACGCACACACACACTGATTTGTTGATACACGCACACACACACACTGCTTTGTTGATACACGCACACACACACACACACTGCTTTGTTGATACACACACACACACACTGCTTTGTTGATACACGCACACACACACTGATTTGTTGATACACGCGCACACACACTGATTTGTTGATACACGCCCACACACACACTGATTTGTTGATACACGCACACACACACACACACTGCTTTGTTGATACACGCACACACACACACTGATTTGTTGATACACACACACACACACACACACACACACACACTGCTTTGTTGATACACACACACACACACTGCTTTGTTGATACACGCACACACACACTGATTTGTTGATACACGCGCACACACACTGCTTTGTTGATACACGCACACACACACACTGCTTTGTTGATACACGCACACACACACACACACTGCTTTGTTGATACACACACACACACACACTGCTTTGTTTATACACGCACACACACACACTGCTTTGTTGATACACGCACACACACACTGATTTGTTGATACACGCACACACACACACTGCTTTGTTGATACACGCACACACACACTGATTTGTTGATACACGCGCACACACACTGCTTTGTTGATACACGCACACACACACACTGCTTTGTTGATACACGCACACACACACTGATTTGTTGATACACGCACACACACACTGATTTGTTGATACACGCACACACACACACTGCTTTGTTGATACCCACACACACACACACTGCTTTGTTGATACACACACACACACACACACACACACACACACTGCTTTGTTGATACACGCAAACACACACACACACTGCTTTGTTGATACACGCACACACACACTGATTTGTTGATACACGCACACACACACACTGCTTTGTTGATACACGCACACACACACAGATTTGTTGATACACACACACACACACACACACACACACACACTGCTTTGTTGATACACACACACACACACTGCTTTGTTGATACACGCACACACACACACTGCTTTGTTGATACACGCACACACACACTGATTTGTTGATACACGCACACACACACTGATTTGTTGATACACGCACACACACACACTGCTTTGTTGATACACGCACACACACACACTGATTTGTTGATACACACACACACACACACACACACACACACTGCTTTGTTGATACACACACACACACACACACACACACACACACACACCCTCGTTGTTGATACACACACACACACACACATACACACACACTGCTTTGTTGATATACACACACACACACACTGCTTTGTTGATACACGCACACACACACTGATTTGTTGATACACGCGCACACACACTGATTTGTTGATACACACACACACACACACACTGCTTTGTTGATACACGCACACACACACTGCTTTGTTGATACACGCACACACACACACTGCTTTGTTGATACACGCACACACACACACTGCTTTGTTGATACACACACACACACTGATTTGTTGATACACACACACACACACACTGCTTTGTTGATACACGCACACACACACTGATTTGTTGATACACGCACACACACACTGATTTGTTGATACACGCACACACACACACTGCTTTGTTGATACACGCACACACACACACACACTGATTTGTTGATACACGCACACACACACACTGCTTTGTTGATACACACACACACACACACACACTGCTTTGTTGATACACACACACACACACACACACACACACACACACACACTGCTTTGTTGATACACACACACACACTGATTTGTTGATACACACACACACACACACTGCTTTGTTGATACACGCACACACACACACTGATTTGTTGATACACGCACACACACACTGATTTGTTGATACACGCACACACACACACTGATTTGTTGATACACACACACACACACACTGCTTTGTTGATACACACACACACACACACACACACACACACACACACCCTTGTTGATACACACACACACACACACACATTTATTCATACACACACACACACACACACACACTGATTTGTTGATACACGCACACACACACTGCTTTGTTGATACACGCACACACACACTGGTTTGTTGATACACGCACACACACACTGTTTGTTGATACACACACACACACACACTGCTTTGTTGATACACGCAAACACACACACACACTGCTTTGTTGATACACACACACACACGCACACACACACACTGCTTTGTTGATACACGCACACACACACTGATTTTTTGATACACACACACACACTGATTTGTTGATACACACACACACACACACACATATGTTGATACACACACACACGCACACACACACACTGCTTTGTTGATACACACACACACACTGATTTTTTGATACACACACACACACACACTGCTTTGTTGATACACGCACACACACACACTGATTTGTTGATACACGCACACACACACACTGCTTTGTTGATACACGCACACACACACTGATTTGTTGATACACGCACACACACACACTGCTTTGTTGATACACACACACACACTGATTTGTTGATACACACACACACACACACCTGCTTTGTTTATACACGCACACACACACTGATTTGTTTATACACGCACACACACACTGATTTGTTGCTACACACACACACACACACTGCTTTGTTGATACACACACGCACACTGCTTTGTTGATACACGCACACACACACACTGCTTTGTTGATACACACACACACACACACACACAGATTTGTTGATACACGCACACACACACACTGATTTGTTGATACACGCACACACACACTGATTTGTTGATACACGCACACACACACTGATTTGTTGATACACGCACACACACACACTGCTTTTTTTATACACGCACACACACACACTGATTTGTTGATACACGCACACACACACACTGATTTGTTGATACACACACACACACACACACTGCTTTGTTGATACACGCACACACACACTGATTTGTTGATACACGCACACACACACTGCTTTGTTGATACACGCACACACACACTAGTTTGTAGATACACGCACACACACACACACACTGCTTTGTTGATACACACACACACACACACACACACACACACTGCTTTGTTGATACACACACTGCTTTGTTGATACACGCACACACACACTGATTTGTTGATACACACACACACACTGATTTGTTGATACACACACACACACACCCTGCTTTGTTGATACACGCACACACACACACTGATTTGTTGATACACACACACACACACACACACACACACACTGCTTTTTTGATACACACACACACACACTGCTTTGTTGATACACGCACACACACACACTGCTTTGTTGATACACGCACACACACACCTCACTGATTTGTTGATACACGCACACACACACACTGATTTGTTGATACACACACACACACACACACTGCTTTGTTGATACACGCACACACACACTGATTTGTTGATACACGCACACACACACTGCTTTGTTGATACACGCACACACACACTGATTTGTTGATACACACACACACACTGATTTGTTGATACACACACACACACACACCGCTTTGTTGATACACACACTGCTTTGTTGATACACGCACACACACACACTGATTTGTTGATACACACACACACACACACACTGCTTTGTTGATACACGCACACACACACTGATTTGTTGATACACGCACACACACACTGCTTTGTTGATACACGCACACACACACTGATTTGTTGATACACACACACACACTGATTTGTTGATACACACACACACACACACTGCTTTGTTGATACACGCAAACACACACACTGATTTGTTGATACACGCACACACACACACTGATTTGTTGATACACACACACACACACACACTGCTTTGTTGATACACGCACACACACACTGATTTGTTGATACACGCACACACACACTCACACTGATTTGTTGATACACGCACACACACACACTGCTTTGTTGATACACACACACACACACACACACACACACACTGCTTTGTTGATACACACACACACACACACACACACACACACACACTGCTTTGTTGATACACGCACACACACACACTGCTTTGTTGATACACACACACACACTGATTTGTTGATACACACACACACACACACACTGCTTTGTTGATACACGCACACACACACTGATTTGTTGATACACACACACACACACTCACTTGTTGATACACGCACACACACACACTGCTTTGTTGCTACACGCACACACACACACACACTGATTTGTTGATACACGCACACACACACACTTTGTTGATACACGCACACACACACACTGATTTGTTGATACACGCACACACACACTGCTTTGTTGATACACACACACACACTGATTTGTTGATACACACACACACACACACACACTGCTTTGTTGATACACGCACACACACACTGATTTGTTGATACACGCACACACACACTGATTTGTTGATACACACACACACACACACTGCTTTGTTGATACACGCACACACACACACTGCTTTGTTGATACACGCACACACACACACTGATTTGTTGATACACGCACACACACACACTGCTTTGTTGATACACACACACACACTGATTTGTTGATACACACACACACACACACACTGCTTTGTTGATACACGCACACACACACTGATTTGTTGATACACGCACACACACACTGATTTGTTGATACACGCACACACACACACTGCTTTGTTGATACACGCACACACACACACTGCTTTGTTGATACACACACACACACACACACTGCTTTGTTGATACACGCACACACACACTGATTTGTTGATACACACACACACACTGATTTGTTGATACACACACACACACACACACTGCTTTGTTGATACACGCACACACACACACTGCTTTGTTGATACACGCACACACACACACTGCTTTGTTGATACACACACACACACACACACACACACACTGCTTTGTTGATACACGCACACACACACTGATTTGTTGATACACGCACACACACACTGCTTTGTTGATACACGCACACACACACACTGATTTGTTGATACACGCACACACACACACTGCTTTGTTGATACACGCAAACACACACACACACTGCTTTGTTAATACACGCACACACACACACTGCTTTGTTGATACACGCACACACACACTGATTTGTTGATACACGCACACACACACACTGCTTTGTTGATACACGCACACACACACACACACTGATTTGTTGATACACGCACACACACACACTGATTTGTTGATACACACACACACACACACACACACACACACTGCTTTGTTGATACACACACACACACACTGCTTTGTTGATACACGCACACACACACTGATTTGTTGATACACGCACACACACACTGCTTTGTTTATACACGCAAACACACACACACTGATTTGTTGATACACACACACACACACACTGCTTTGTTTATACACACACACACACACACACACACACACACACTTCTTTGTTGATACACACACACACACACACACACACACACACACCGCTTTGTTGATACACGCACACACACACACTGCTTTGTTGATACACGCACACACACACACACACTGATTTGTTGATACACGCACACACACACACTGCTTTGTTGATACACACACACACACTGATTTGTTGATACACACACACACACACACTGCTTTGTTGATACACGCACACACACACACACACAGATTTGTTGATACACGCACACACACACTGATTTGTTGATACACGCACACACACACTGATTTGTTGATACACGCACACACACACACTGCTTTGTTGATACACGCAAACACACACACACACTGCTTTGTTGATACACGCACACACACACACTGATTTGTTGATACACACACACACACACACTGATTTGTTGATACACGCACACACACACTGCTTTGTTAATACACGCACGCACACACACACACTGATTTGTTGATACACACACACACACACACATACACACACACTGCTTTGTTGATACACACACACACACACACTGCTTTTTTTATACACACACACACACACTGATTTTTTTATACACGCACACACACACACTGATTTGTTGATACACGCACACACACACACTGCTTTGTTGATACACGCACACACACACACTGATTTGTTGATACACACACACACACACACTGCTTTGTTGATACACACACACACACACACACACACACTGCTTTGTTGATACACACACACACACACACACACACACACACTGCTTTGTTGATACACGCACACACACACACTGATTTGTTGATACACACACACACACACACATACACACACACTGCTTTGTTGATACACACACACACACACACTGATTTGTTTATACACACACACACACACACACACACACACCGCTTTTTTGATACACGCACACACACACACTGCTTTGTTGATACACGCACACACACACTCATTTGTTGATACACGCACACACACACTCCTTTGTTGATACACGCACACACACACTGATTTGTTGATACACGCACACACACACACTGCTTTGTTGATACACGCACACACACACACTGATTTGTTGATACACACACACACACACACATACACACACACTGCTTTGTTGATACACACACACACACACACTGCTTTGTTTATACACACACACACACACACACACACACTGCTTTGTTGATACACACACACACACACACACACACACACACACACTGCTTTGTTGATACACGCACACACACACACATTTGTTGATACACGCACACACACACTGCTTTGTTGATACACGCACACACACAACTGCTTTGTTTATACACGCACACACACACTGTTTTGTTTATACACACACACACACTCACTGCTTTGTTGATACACGCACACACACACACACACTGCTTTGTTGATACACACACACACACACACACACACACACACTGCTTTGTTGATACACACACTGCTTTGTTGATACACGCACACACACACACTGCTTTGTTGATACACGCACACACACACTGATTTGTTGATACACGCACACACACACACTGATTTGTTGATACACGCACACACACACACACACTGATTTGTTGATACACGCACACACACACACTGATTTGTTGATACACACACACACACACACACACACACACACCGCTTTTTTGATACACGCACACACACACACTGCTTTGTTGATACACGCACACACACACACTGATTTGTTGATACACGCACACACACACTGATTTGTTGATACACGCACACACACACACTGCTTTGTTGATACACGCACACACACACACACACTGATTTGTTGATACACGCACACACACACTGATTTGTTGATACACGCACACACACACACTGCTTTGTTTATACACGCACACACACACTGTTTTGTTGATACACGCACACACACACACTGCTTTGTTGATACACGCAAACACACACACACACTGCTTTGTTGATACACACACACACACACACACACACACACTTCTTTTTTGATACACACACTGCTTTGTTGATACACGCACACACACACACTGATTTGTTGATACACGCACACACTGATTTGTTGATACACGCACACACACACTGATTTGTTGATACACGCAAACACACACACACACTGCTTTGTTGATACACACACACACACACACACTGCTTTGTTGATACACGCGCACACACACTGCTTTGTTGATACACGCACACACACACTGATTTGTTGATACACGCACACACACACTGATTTGTTGATACATACACACACACTGCTTTGTTGATACACACACACACACACACTGCTTTGTTGATACACGCACACACACACATATTTTTTGATACACGCACACACACACTGATTTGTTGATACACACACACACACTGCTTTGTTGATACACACACACACACACACTGCTTTGTTGATACACGCACACACACACACTGATTTGTTGATACACGCACACACACACTGATTTGTTGATACACGCGCACACACACTGCTTTGTTGATACACGCACACACACACTGATTTGTTGATACACACACACACACTGATTTGTTGATACACACACACACACACACTGCTTTGTTGATACACGCACACACACACACAGATTTGTTGATACACGCACACACACACTGATTTGTTGCTACACGCACACACACACACTGATTTGTTGATACACACACACACACACACTGCTTTGTTGATACACACACACACACACACCACACACACTGCTTTGTTGATACACACACACACACACACACACATACACACACACTGCTTTGTTTATACACACACACACACACACTGCTTTGTTGATACACGCACACACACACTGATTTGTTGATACACGCGCACACACACTGCTTTGTTGATACACGCACACACACACTGATTTGTTGATACACGCACACACACACACTGATTTGTTGATACACGCACACACACACACTGCTTTGTTGATACACACACACACACACACATACACACACACTGCTTTGTTGATACACACACACACACACGCTTTGTTTATACACGCACACACACACACTGCTTTGTTGATACACGCACACACACACACTGATTTGTTGATACACGCACACACACACTGATTTGTTGATACACGCACACACACACTGATTTGTTGATACACGCACACACACACTGATTTGTTGATACACGCACACACACACACTGATTTGTTGATACACACACACACACACACACACACACTGCTTTGTTGATACACGCAAACACACACACACACTGCTTTGTTGATACACACACACACACACACACACACACACTGCTTTGTTGATACACGCACACACACACACTGATTTGTTGATACACGCACACACACACTGATTTGTTGATACACGCACACACACACACTGCTTTGTTGATACACGCAAACACACACACTGATTTGTTGATACACGCACACACTGATTTGTTGATACACGCACACACACACTGATTTGTTGATACACGCACACACACACACTGATTTGTTGATACACGCACACACACACACTGCTTTGTTGATACACGCACACACACACTGATTTGTTGATACACGCACACACACACACTGCTTTGTTGATACACGCACACACACACTCTGATTTGTTGATACACGCACACACTGACACTGCTTTGTTGATACACGCACACACACACACTGATTTGTTGATACACACACACACACACACTCCTTTATTGATACACACACACACACACACACACACACACTGCTTTGTTGATACACACACACACACACACACACACACACACACACTGCTTTGTTGATACACGCACACACACACACTGCTTTGTTGATACACGCACACACACACACTGATTTGTTGATACACGCACACACACACACTGATTTGTTGATACACGCACACACACACACTGCTTTGTTGATACACGCACACACACACTGATTTGTTGATACACGCACACACACACTGATTTGTTGATACACGCACACACACACACTGCTTTTTTGATACACACACACACACACAACACACTGCTTTGTTGATACACACACACACACACACTGCTTTGTTGATACACGCACACACACACTGATTTGTTGATACACGCACACACACACACACACACTGCTTTGTTGATACACGCACACACACACACACACTGTTTGTTGATACACGCACACACACACACTGATTTATTGATACACACACACACATACACACACACTGCTTTGTTGATACACACACACACACACACTGCTTTGTTGATACACGCACACACACACTGATTTGTTGATACACGCGCACACACACTGCTTTGTTGATACACGCACACACACACACACACACACTGCTTTGTTGATACACACACACACACACACACACACACACACACACTGCTTTGTTGATACACGCACACACACACACTGATTTGTTGATACACACACACACATACACACACACTGCTTTGTTGATACACACACACACACACTGCTTTGTTGATACACGCACACACACACACTGCTTTGTTGATACACTCACACACACACTGATTTGTTGATACACGCACACACACACTGATTTGTTGATACACGCACACACACACACTGCTTTGTTGATACACGCACACACACACACACACACACTGCTTTGTTGATACACACACACACACACACACACACACACACTGCTTGGTTGATACACGCACACACACACTGATTTGTTGATACACGCACACACACACAGAGTTGTTGATACACGCACACACACACACTGCTTTGTTGATACACGCACACACACACACTGCTTTGTTGATACACGCACACACACACACTGCTTTGTTGATACACACACACACACACACACACACACACACTGCTTTGTTGATACACACACACACACACATATACACACACACACACTGCTTTGTTGATACACACACACACACACTGCTTTGTTGATACACGCACACACACACACCGCTTTGTTGATACACACACACACTGCTTTGTTGATACACGCACACACACACTGATTTGTTGATACACGCACACACACACACAGCTTTGTTGATACACGCACACACACACACTGCTTTGTTGATACACGCACACACACACACACACTGACTCGTTGATACACGCACACACACACACTGCTTTGTTGATACACACACACACACACCCACACACACACACTGCTTTGTTGATACACACACTGCTTTGTTGATACACGCACACACACACACTGATTTGTTGATACACGCACACACACACTGATTTGTTGATACACGCACACACACACATTGCTTTTTGATACACGCACACACACACACCGCTTTGTTGATACACGCACACACACACACAGCTTTGTTGATACACACACACACACACAGAGTTGTTGATACACACACACACACACACCGCTTTGTTGATACACGCACACACACACACACACTGATTTGTTGATACACGCACACACACACACTCATTTGTTGATACACACACACACACTGATTTGTTGATACACACACACACACACACTGATTTGTTGATACACGCACACACACACTGATTTGTTGATACACGCACACACACACACTGATTTGTTGATACCCACACACACACACACTGCTTTGTTGATACACACACACACACACACACTGCTTTGTTGATACACGCACACACACACACACCTGATATGTTGATACACGCACACACACACACTGATTTGTTGATACACACACACACACTGATTTGTTGATACACACACACACACACACTGCTTTGTTGATACACGCACACACACACTGATTTGTTGATACACGCACACACACACACTGCTTTGTTGATACACGCACACACACACTGATTTGTTGATACACACACACACACTGATTTGTTGATACACACACACACACACACCGATTTGTTGATACACACACACACACACACACACACACACACACACTGCTTTGTTGATACACGCACACACACACACTGATTTGTTGATACACGCACACACACACACACACACACACACTGCTTTGTTGATACACGCACACACACACTGATTTGTTGATACACGCACACACACACACTGCTTTGTTGATACACGCACACACACACACACACTGATTTGTTGATACACGCACACACACACACTGATTTGTTGATACACACACACACACTGCTTTGTTGATACACACACACACACACACTGCTTTGTTGATACACGCACACACACACTGATTTGTTGATACACGCACACACACACACTGATTTGTTGATACACGCACACACACACACTGCTTTGTTGATACACGCACACACACACTGATTTGTTGATACACGCACACACACACTGATTTTTTGATACACGCACACACACTGTTTTGTTGATACACACACACACACACACTGCTTTGTTGATACACACACACACACACTGTTTTGTTGATACACGCACACACACACACTGCTTTGTTGATACACGCAAACACACACACACACTGCTTTGTTGATACACACACACACACACACACACACACTGCTTTGTTGATACACGCACACACACACACACACTGCTTTGTTGATACACGCACACACACACACTGATTTGTTGATACCCACACACACACACACTGCTTTGTTGATACACACACACACACACACACACACCCACTGCTTTGTTGATACACGCAAACACACACACACACTGCTTTGTTGATACACACACACACACACACACTGCTTTGTTGATACACGCAAACACACACACACACTGCTTTGTTAATACACGCACACACACACACTGCTTTGTTGATACACGCACACACACACACTGATTTGTTGATACACGCACACACACACTGCTTTGTTGATACACGCACACACACACACTGCTTTGTTGATACACGCACACACACACATTGCTTTTTTATACACACACACACACACACACTGCTTTGTTGATACACGCACACACACACTGATTTGTTGATACACGCACACACACACTGCTTTGTTGATACACGCACACACACACACATCTTTGTTGATACACACACACACACACTGCTTTGTTGATACACACACACACACACTGCTTTGTTGATACACACACACACACTGCTTTGTTGATACACGCACACACACACTGATTTGTTGATACACGCACACACACACTGATTTGTTGATACACGCACACACACACTGCTTTGTTGATACACGCACACACACACACTGCTTTGTTGATACACGCACACACACACACATCTTTNTTTTTTTATACACACACACACACACTCCTTTTTTTATATACACACACACACACACACACACACACACTGCTTTGTTGATACACGCACACACACACACACACTGCTTTGTTGATACACGCACACACACACACTGATTTTTTGATACACACACACACACACACATACACACACACTGCTTTGTTGATACACGCACACACACACTGATTTGTTGATACACACACACACACACACTGATTTGTTGATACACGCACACACACACTGATTTGTTGATACACACACACACACACTGATTTGTTGATACACGCACACACACACACTGCTTTGTTGATACACGCACACACACACACTGATTTGTTGATACACACACACACACACACTGATTTGTTGATACACGCACACACACACTGCTTTGTTGATACACACACACACACACACACACACACACTGCTTTGTTGATACACGCACACACACACTGATTTGTTGATACACGCACACACACACTGATTTGTTGATACACGCACACACACACTGATTTGTTGATACACGCACACACACACACTGCTTTGTTGATACACGCACACACACACACTGATTTGTTGATACACGCACACACACACACTGCTTTGTTGATACACACACACACACACACACACTGCTTTGTTGATACACGCAAACACACACACACACTGCTTTGTTGATACACGCACACACACACACTGATTTGTTGATACACGCACACACACACACTGCTTTGTTGATACACACACAAACACTGCTTTGTTGATACACACACTGCTTTGTTGATACACACACACACACACACACACACACACACACTGCTTTGTTGATACACGCAAACACACACACACACTGCTTTGTTGATACACACACACACACACACACACTGCTTTGTTGATACACACACAAACACTGCTTTGTTGATACACACACTGCTTTGTTGATACACGCACACACACACTGATTTGTTGATACACGCGCACACACACTGCTTTGTTGATACACGCACACACACACTGATTTGTTGATACACGCACACACACACACTGATTTGTTGATACACACACACACACACACTTATTTGTTTATACACGCACACACACACTGATTTGTTGATACACACACACACACACACACTGCTTTGTTGATACACGCACACACACACTGATTTGTTGATACACGCACACACACACTGCTTTGTTGATACACGCACACACACACTGATTTGTTGATACACACACACACACTGACTTGTTGATACACACACACACACACACTTGTTTATACACACACACACACACACTGCTTTGTTTATACACACACACACACACACACACACACACACTGCTTTGTTGATACACACACACACACACACACACACACACACACTGCTTTGTTCATACACACACACACACACTCACACACACACACTGCTTTGTTGATACACGCACACACACACACTTATTTGTTGATACACACACACACACACACTGCTTTGTTGATACACACACACACACACACTGCTTTGTTGATACACGCACACACACACTGATTTGTTGATACACGCACACACACACTGCTTTGTTGATACACGCACACACACACACTGCTTTGTTGATACACGCACACACACACACTGCTTTGTTGATACACGCACACACACACACTGATTTGTTGATACACACACACACACTGATTTGTTGATACACACACACACACACACTGCTTTGTTGATACACGCACACACACACTGATTTGTTGATACACGCACACACACACACTGCTTTGTTGATACACGCACACACACACACTGATTTGTTGATACACGCACACACACACACTGCTTTGTTGATACACACACACACACTGATTTGTTGATACACACACACACACACACTGCTTTGTTTATACACACACACACACACACTGATTTGTTGATACACACACACACACACACACACTGCTTTGTTGATACACACACACACACACACACACACACACACTGCTTTGTTGATACACGCAAACACACACACACACTGCTTTGTTGATACACACACACACACACACACTGCTTTGTTGATACACGCACACACACACACTGATTTGTTGATACACACACACACACACACTGCTTTGTTGATACACGCACACACACACTGATTTGTTGATACACGCACACACACACACTGATTTGTTGATACACACACACACACACACACACACTCTGCTTTGTTGATACACGCACACACACACTGCTTTGTTGATACACGCAAACACACACACACACTGCTTTGTTGATACACGCACACACACACACTGATTTGTTGATACACACACACACACACACTGATTTGTTGATACACGCACACACACACTGCTTTGTTGATACACGCAAACACACACACACACTGCTTTGTTGATACACACACACACACACACACACTGATTCGTTGATACACGCACACACACACACTGCTTTGTTGATACACACACACACACTGATTTGTTGATACACACACACACACACACACACACACACACTGCTTTGTTGATACACACACACACACACTGCTTTGTTGATACACGCACACACACACACTGATTTGTTGATACACGCACACACACACACTGCTTTGTTGATATACACACTCACACACACTGATTTGTTGATACACGCACACACACACACTGATTTGTTCATACACACACACACACACACACACACACTGCTTTGTTGATACACGCACACACACACACTGATTTGTTGATACACGCGCACACACACACTGATTTGTTGATACACACACACACACACACACACTGCTTTGTTGATACACACACAAACACTGCTTTGTTGATACACACACTGCTTTGTTCACACACACACACACACACTGCTCTGTTGATACACGCGCACACACACACTGATTTGTTGATACACGCACACACACACTGATTTGTTGATACACGCACACACACACACTGATTTGTTGATACACGCACACACACACACTGCTTTGTTGATACACGCACACACACACACACACTGATTTGTTGATACACACACACACACACACACACACACACACACACTGCTTTGTTTATACACACACACACACACACACACACACACACACTGCTTTGTTTATATACACACACACACACACTGTTTTGTTGATACACGCACACACACACACTGATTTGTTGATACACGCACACACACACTGATTTGTTGATACACGCACACACACACACTGCTTTGTTGATACACACACACACACACACTGATTTGTTGATACACGCACACACACACACACACACACACACACACACTGATCTGTTTATACACACACACACACACACACACACACACACACTGCTTTGTTGATACACGCACACACACACTTATTTGTTGATACACGCACACACACACACTGATTTGTTGATACACGCACACACACACTGATTTGTTGATACACGCACACACACACTGATTTGTTGATACACGCACACACACACACTGCTTTGTTGATACACACACACACACACACACACACACACACTGCTTTGTTGATACACACACACACACACACACACACACACACACACTGCTTTGTTGATACACACACACACACACTGATTTGTTGATACACACACACACACACACACACACACTGCTTTGTTGATACACACACACACTGCTTTGTTGATACACACACACACACACTGCTTTGTTGATACACACACACACACACACACACACACACACACACTGCTTTGTTGATACACACACACACACACACACACGCACACACACTGCTTTGTTGATACACGCACACACACACACTGATTTGTTGATACACGCGCACACACACACTGATTTGTTGATACACACACACACACACACTCACTGCTTTGTTGATACACACACACACTGCTTTGTTGATACACACTCACACACACACACACACACTTCTTTGTTGATACACACACACACACACACACACACACACACACCGCTTTGTTGATACACACACACACACACTGCTTTGTGTATACATACGCACACACACACACACATACACACACACTGCTTTGTTGATACACACACACACACACTGCTTTGTTGATACACACACACACACTGATTTGTTGATACACGCACACACACACTGATTTGTTGATACACGCACACACACACACTGCTTTGTGGATACACGCACACACACACACTGATTTGTTGATACACGCGCACACACACTGATTTGTTGATACACGCACACACACACACTGATTTGTTGATACACACACACACACACACACACACACACACACACTGCTTTGTTGATACACGCACACACACACTGATTTGTTGATACACGCACACACACACTGCTTTGTTGATACACGCACACACACACACTGCTTTGTTGATACACACACACACACTGATTTGTTTATACACGCACACACACACTGATTTGTTGATACACGCACACACACACACTGCTTTGTTGATACACGCACACACACACACTGCTTTGTTGATACACGCACACACACACACTGCTTTGTTGATACACGCACACACACACACTCATTTGTTGATACACACACACACACACACACACACACACACTGCTTTGTTGATACACACACACACACACACACGCACACACACACTGATGTGTTGATACACGCACACACACACACTGATTTGTTGATACACGCACACACACACACTGCTTTGTTGATACACACACACACACACACACACACACACACACACTGCTTTGTTGATACACACACACACACACTGCTTTGTTGATACACACACACACACTGCTTTGTTGATACACACACACACACACTGCTTTGTTGATACACACACACACACTGATTTGTTGATACACACACACACACACTGATTTGTTGATACACACACACACACACACACACACACACACTGCTTTGTTGATACACACACACACTGCTTTGTTGATACACACACACACACTGATTTGTTGATACACGCACACACACACACTGCTTTGTTGATACACGCACACACACACTGATTTGTTGATACACGCACACACACACACTGATTTGTTGATACACACACACACACACACACACACACACACTGCTTTGTTGATACACACACACACACACACACACACACACACACTGCTTTGTTGATACACACACACACACACACACTGCTTTGTTGATACACGCACACACACACTGATTTGTTGATACACGCACACACACACTGCTTTGTTGATACACGCAAACACACACACACACTGCTTTGTTGATACACACACACACACACACACACACACACACACTGCTTTGTTGATACACGCACACACACACTGATTTGTTGATACACGCACACACACACTGATTTGTTGATACACGCACACACACACACTGCTTTGTTGATACACACACACACACACACACACACACACACACACACACTGCTTTGTTGATACACACACACACACTGATTTTTTGATACACGCACACACACACTGATTTGTTGATACACGCACACACACACACTGATTTGTTGATACACACACACACACACACACTGCTTTGTTGATACACACACACACACACTGCTTTGTTGATACACACACCACACACTGCTTTGTTGATACACGCACACACACACACTGCTTTGTTGATACACGCACACACACACACTGATTTGTTGATACACGCACACACACACACTGCTTTGTTGATACACACACACACACTGATTTGTTGATACACACACACACACACTGCTTTGTTGATACACACACACACACACACACACACACTGCTTTGTTGATACACACACACACACACACACACACACACACACTGCTTTGTTGATACACACACACACTGCTTTGTTGATACACACACACACACACTGCTTTGTTGATACACACACACACACTGCTTTGTTAGGCACATCTGAAGCCACTTTAGCTAGTGTGCTTCTGCTGCCTTTGTTTCCAATTACAAAATAATCAAATCATATTAATTACAGACCAACTAAAGGTGACTCTGATCAAACAAACAGTATTTACCTGGATCAATACTTCCCTCTAGTGTCACTATACTGCCATCACAAAGACAAAGGCAGTGCTTTGTACTTGGCGTTGTTGTTTTCCAGAGGAGTTCAAAGTGATCTGTATTAGTGTTGGATGAGGATACTGTGCAGTGTGGGTGACATTAAACACGTTCCTCCATATGCTTAAAGTGTGGCAGTGTGAACAGTTTCTCCTGGATGCTGGATCAATTCTGTGGCTCAAACAAGAAGTGCTGCAGTACTCTACCGATCCACAGGCTTTGGTTGTGATCAGTAAATGTTCTGATGAATAAAGTGAATGGCACAAATAAATCAACCTTTACATTTCATGCTATAGAAACGGGGAAAAAAATCCTTATATAATGAAACCAGTAGAAAAAAAAGACAAGTGTACATTAGATAAAAATGTATATGTGCATGTATGTATTATATATACACAATATACATGTTCCAACATACAAGCACAGTCTCACACAGACAGACAAACGAATAGCTGATTTTGGGAAGCCTGTAAAAAGTGCAGTGATACAGGTGACTTGTAATAAATGTTTAAATTAGTTTTTCTAAATAAACTAAAAAAAAATTACAGTGGGGCAAAAAAGTATTTAGTCAGCCACCAATTGTGTAAGTTCTCCCACTTAAAAAGATCAGAGAGGCCTGTAATTTTCATCATAGGTATACCTCAACTATGAGAGACAAAATGAGGAAAAAAAATCCAGAAAATCACATTGTCTGATTTTTAAAGAATTTATTTGCAAATTATGGTGGAAAATAAGTATTTGGTCAATAACAAAAGTTAATCTCAATACTTTGTTATATAGCCTTTGTTGGCAATGACAGAGGTCAAACGTTTTCTGTAAGTCTTCACAAGGTTTTCACACACTGTTGCTGGTATTTTGGCCCATTCCTCCATGCAGATCTCCTCTAGAGCAGTGATGTTTTGGGGCTGACGCTGGGCAACACGGACTTTCAACTCCCTCCAGAGATTTTCTATGGGGTTGAGATCTNTGGCCATAGTGGAGTTTGGAGCGTGACTGTTTGAGGTTGTGGACAGGTGTCTTTTATACTGATAACGAGTTCACACAGGTGCCATTAATACAGGTAACGAGTGGAGGACCGAGGAGCCTCTTAAAGAAGTTACAGGTCTGTGAAAGCCAGAAATCTTACTTGTTTGTTATTGACCAAATACTTATTTTCCACCATAATTTGCAAATAAATTCTTTAAAAATCAGACAATGTGATTTTCTGGATTTTTTTTCCTCATTTTGTCTCTCATAGTTGAGGTATACCTATGATGAAAATTACAGGCCTCTCTGATCTTTTTAAGTGGGAGAACTTACACAATTGGTGGCTGACTAAATACTTTTTTGCCCCACTGTATATTCTCTAATAATTTTGTCCTTAAAATATATAGGTAGAAATATTTTTTTCAGAACTATTAATTGTGTTTAAAAGGTCTTTGATGTCCAGTTGCACTTTGATATATTGTACATTTTAAACTTTCTCATCAGTAAACTTTTCATTGTTTCTGTTATCGTCCTTCGATCTGTTGAAGCTGCTCTTTTCTGTGTCAATTGGACTTGACTGAGCACACTGGTTCTATTGTACAGTTTTTACAGCCACATGATCAATGACATCATCACACTGGCATGATGGCGTCAATAATATGTAAATTAGCATGTGACATCATTTTGCAACATCCAATGATTTTCTGGGTTCAACTTCAGCTACTTTCTGTCAGAGACAGTTGGTGACACGGGGACCTTGTATGGTGCGTTTATCATCTGCTGAGGGAGAACACAGTTTCAGTGGGTTACAGAGATTAAAACATGGTTGCGGTCAACCATGAATCAGAAAAGGGTGAATGGAGTAGCAGTGTGCCGTTTTCAGCAGGAGAGGGTGGACAATTTGAACAAATGAGAAATTACCCAGTAGTATGTTCAAGGGAATGAAAGGAGGAGAGACGTTTTGGGGTCCTTTATTTAATCTGTTTCTGGACAGTGTTTGCCTGCATTTTAGTGAATTTATTTAAAATTGTCCTGTAGACAACTTGTTTTTACAGTTGTGTTCATGTATAGTTAACAGGTTTGTAAGGCACACTAAGATAAGTCAATATCATTTTTTATCATATTTTTTGCTTAGTTTTTTTACATGGGGCTTTTTCTGTTTTCTCTCAAAATGGTATGCTGAAAATCAGTTAATGTTTAAAGAGTCCATTCCATTAAAAACAGTTTTTCTGAGGTTTCTGCAGTGGTGGTTGGTGAAATATTTTCTGGGTGGAGCTGCATAAATCCAATTAAGGGACTGTTAATAAAACATTTGTAAAGATGAGTTAATGTAAACCCTGTAAAAAAACATTTTCAACTTCAGTTAAATATTTAACAAATACTTTATTTAATTGTAAAATAAATAAAAATCACCAGAACAGGTTCATCTAGTCAGTCAATTCTGTGTATTAACATTAAATGTTGTATTTTAAGTAATATTTAATATAATATAAAGATTAAATATCATTCTAATTGTCCAGTACTAGATAAACCTCCACAGTTGTGTCCAGTGTGTCTCAGGAAACGTCCCACTGTGCTGTAGAGACAGTTCTCCATGCAGCAGGTCACACTGACGAGATGCTGAGTGAAGACAAAACACTCCTCAATGTGCAGCAGGATGGTGTCACACACCTGGAAAACTGGTTTTATATTATAATAAACTTACAGACATCTACTAGTTATAATATTAAACTTCCTAACAACTTGTTTTTCTTTACAGACTTCTCTATCACTGGGTTTAACAAGTTTCCCTTCTGTTCAGTTTTATTCTACCAGAAAACAAAAAGAAAACATTGTTCTTACTTCTGTTATCCACGTGTCTCCTGGTGTTCTCTTCTTTATATTTTCCCTCCTCACTCCTGTAACCATCCAGAATCAGTGCTGCTAACCGAGTTAGCATAGCTACATCCAGCTAGCTCCGAGTGAAGCCTCGACTGCTTTCCTTTCTTATTTACCAGCTGTTTGATAGCAGATAATCTCGTGGTATTTAACGTGGTTTGGGGCACTTCAAAAATCGCCCTTCGTGAAGTTCTTTTCTCAGCATTTATTGGCTAAATGAAGTTCTTCCATTTGATAATGCAGATCTGCTATTGGGTAATTCGATCCAAGAGCCCGCCTCCTGAGGGTGATTTCTCCAAATTCCCAGAGCTGAACTAGACATATGAGAAGTGAAGAAGCAGGAAATCATGTTTTGCAAAGTAATTTCTGTCTTTAGGAAATTATTTATACAATCTTCTTAGTATATAAATATACATATGAGTGTTTTTAACTCTAAATACATGTAATTGAAAGAAAAAAAAAATATATACATATATACATATATATATATATATATATATATTTCTTATTTATTGCCACATCATGTTTTTGATAGGGAGGGTGGTGCCCTAGCGCCCTCTCTAGGAAGAGAGAACGTCTGATGTTACCATGCGCAGCGGGGCAGGAAACAGTATACCTTTCTCTTATAGGCTAGTTTGTTAACCAATCAGAGTCCAGCAAACTCGAATAATGAATATGAACAAGCTGCTGACGAAGCCTGACGGAACGAGCTGGATTTTGATGCAGACAGATTGAAAGGTCTGTTAATCAGTGTTTCCTAACGTTTTTTTAGATATAAAATGTTTCATATTACTGGTTAATACTTAAGAAATAACCACAAAGTCCTGAAATTTGTATGAAATGGCCTCTTTAAATAAAACATGTTCCGCAGAAGGCATGAAGTTTTGGTTGGTGATTGATTGGGAGAATAACAAATGGCCGATTTGGTTAGAGTTGATCAGGTGGAGCTTTGTTAATAGTGTTCACTGCATTATAGCCTCTAAACAAGTATCTCATTGCAACCATTGGCCAGAATTACACATACGAACTAATTGAGCTTTAGTTTTGGCTCATTACAATTGTTCGTGTGTGTGTGTGTGTGTATCAACAAAGCAGTGCTCATGTTTTTCCGCATTTGTGGGGACTTCGGCCTGACACTAGACATCCACGTGGGGACCTTTTTACCCGTGGGGACCTCATTTTAGGTCCCCACCGGCACAACCCCATCTTCCACCTTAAAATAGCGTAGAGATGTGCCCCATGCAGTTTTCCAGGAAGTCCCCATGAACCTCATTTCAAGACAAAATGTGCATGGGTGTGTATCCCTGCGCCCCTTGTGGACACTCACGGGTAGTGCAGTCCTCATTAGGTCTGCTGTTCCTGAAGAGTGTGCAACAGTCTGCTCACTCTCTAGCGCCATGCAATGGTCAGAAGGAGTATTGCACTTTGGGTAGCATTTTGAACTGTAACTTTTGACTGCCTTCTTTTAAACTATTTTTTAGTTTCTGAGGTCTATACGGCAGGTTTTAATACATTCATATTAACTCAAAAATAATTTTGTTTCATGAAATATCTTCTTTCTATTAATAATCATAAATAGTTTAGGAGTGGGGAAGAAATTTCGTAATAAAACATTATAATGACTTAATAAACACATTAACATCTCCTTTAAACCTGTACATCAAATCATGTTCTGCATCTTCCTCTGCATCTTTTTCTTCTTCTGATTCTTCTTCTTTTTCCTATTATTATTATTTTTTATTTTTTTTATTTGTATTATTTTTAATGTTTAATTAATAATTAATTAATTATTATTATTATGTAATTATTTTTATTATGTCACAGGGGCAGCTTTCTTAGCAGGGAAGCTCAAACTTCCCTCATCAAGCCACAGTCACCAGCCCAACTGAGGGGATCCCAAGATCCCAGACAAGACATTTTGTCCCTCCAGTTTGACCAGGGTCTTCCCTGGGGTCTAATGCCAGGGGGGTGTCCAAAACAAATCACCAGGAGGAATCTGAACCAGATGCCTGAGCCACCTGATCTAGCTTCTCTGGATATGGAGGTGCAGCGGTTCTACTTTGAGTCCAACCTGGATGACCAAACTTCTCACCCTATCTCTAAGAGAGAGCCCGGCCACCCTGCGGAGGAAATTAATTTCGGCCGCTTTTACCCGTGATCTTGTTATTTTGGTCACTGCCCACAGCTCATGATCATAGTTGAGTGTGGAAACATAAATGAACTGGTATTTCACCTTCTGGCTCAGATCCTTCTTTACTTTAGTGGATTTGAAGTAGTCAGTTTTTTGTCTAAAACCATACTGTTGCTTACAAACTATATTACGTTTATCAAAAAACTTATTCAGTTATACAGAAAATATTTTTTCCAGTGTTTTTTTTTTTTATAATTGAAGTAACAATGATATATCTCTGTAATTAGACAGCAGATGTTTGTATCCAGTTTTATGTGAAGGAATAACTTTTTAGCTATTTTTATTTTTGGGGGAAATTTTAAACAGTTAAGGACAGATAACAGATAAAAGCCAAAGGTTTGGCAGTGTATTGAATAATATGCTTAAGCAAAAACAGACTATGTCCATTACAATGATGTAATGATGTTGATGTCTTATTTTAAAATTTAGCTAATGTATCAATAATTTCCTTTTCATCTGTTTCTCCGATGGACATTGAATGGATAGTAATATTTGTAATATTTATATTTCTAATTTCATGAGCATATGCTGTTATGGAATTTAAAATGTTTTCCCTACATTGACAAAATATTCATTACATTTACCGGAAATTGTAACTTCTGTCAGTAATTAACTAATTGTCAATATATTGATATGGAATTATTTTAGTATAAGATTTTTATAATCACCTTCCATCTGTTATTTATGTTATTCATATTATTTTCTATAATACGTTTTCCTCTCACTTCTCAGAACACTTGTCAGTTTATTTTTTTTTTATAATACTTGTATTTCTTTTCGCTTTAGTTTGTTTTTTAAATTTTTTTTCATACAATAAGTTCTTTTTTTTAACATTCTTTAAGCCATTGGTAATCCAAGGTTTTTCTGGAGGTTTGACATTCCCAGTTTTCGTTAATATGGGAAAATTTTTATCATACAAATTAGAAAGTAACCCTCATAAGCTTGTCGATGTCATTGATATAGATTTCAGTCCGATCCTGAATATCTAAATATTATTTGAGTTGATTTATTGAAGAATCTGTTACATTTCGAATTTATCTGAAAACTTAACATGTTTATTCATTCAACCTCACCTCTGAGCCTCCAGCCTTTACTCCTCCAGTTTTTTCTCCTCCCTTCTCCAGCCACTTTTCCGTCTCCTTCAACTCTCCCTTCTCCAACGCTCCCTTCTCCAACGCTTCAGCTCTCCCTCCTTCAGAATTTCCTCCTCATTCTCCTGCATCTCTACTATCCTTAGCCTGACAAAATATATTGGAGCATAACATGAACAGTGGGACAATTCGGGATGCAATCATCATCAACTTAAATTATTAATGGAGGAAAAAATATAAATGTACGATAATCACGAGTTTGGATGTATAAAAATGTATTTACATTGTACTTTTACCTTTTTGGTAGCAATTATACTACTACTACTGTCATTTAGCAGACGCTTTTATCCAAAGCGACTTACGCCGGGCTCACACTGCATCCGGATCCGGTCCGGTGCGGACCCCGCAGGTATTCCGTTAGATTAAAATCCCTTTAGAAGGCTCACACTAGCTCCGTGCGGTGCGGGTCCGGTTACGGAGGCTGTACGGCACTACGGAAAGAATCCGCAAGGATCAATTTTTTCCGGACGCCGGAGTCACTCCGCGTCAAGTTTGATGAAATCTGACGAACTATACAGGAAGTGTGGCTTGAATATCCGGTGTTTTTTCAAAATAAACGAGTGTACAAACAATTGTAACTTGACTCTTCTTTTTAGACAGCACACGCGCTAATAGGAAATGTAAACATTACATCACACCCGGTGACACAGGGTCCCGAAAGCCTGCAGCACAACACATTTTCACACATTTGCTAAATAATGGACGTGTTCTCGTGTGAAGTCCCGACAAAACGATAACCCACGTGAACTTCTGTTCTCGCGGGTGACGTTTTACGCACCCAGCACCGGAGCTGACCGCACTCCCTATCCGGAGCAGATGTGAGTGGTAGCTTGCGGAAAAACCGCACCGAAGCCGTTCCGTAGGCAGTGTGAGCCCGGCGTTACATTGAGAGAACATACAAGCAAGAATTCAAAGAGAAGGAAAAAAATATAAGGAGGCGGACTGTTTGGAGTCCAGTTTAATTCCGACGCTGATACATCAAGTGTAACAATTTTTTTTTTTTTT